>JAVTVY010006315.1:0-41873 GCA_036873755.1 Hanleya hanleyi
TAGTCTTGTGACTAGAGTTTTCTTGAGTGACACATGAGTGATTTTCAATCAAGTTCCGCTGAACCCTTTGAAAAAGTTTCATAGGACTGTATACTACCTCGCTCGATTTCCGAGAAAACAGCATCGCAAGAGACACACGGTTCAGACATCGCGTTAGTTCAAACGGTGGGTGCTCGGAATACCGATCGTTAGTATCTGACGCTTGGAATCACGGTCAATCAGTATAAAAGAAGGGCAGAAAGAGCTTACGTCATCGAACATTCCATCATCATAACCGGGGTCCAACACCCCTGGCCGCAGTCGAATGCACTAGCACAGTTTCGAAGAATATAAGACAGCTATTCGGTGTGGTCTACGGATCTGATTGACGTTTCGATTGGTGAATTCTCGATTTGAAAAGGGGACATTCCAAACAGTACCTCGATGTAGAACCGCAGGTTCATTATTTTATTTGCTAACTAACCTGAAATAACAGAAAGGCTGTCATAACAACATGTACCTTAGACAAATCTAGAACAATTATTTGCAAAGCTAAACAGTAGACATATGATCGCTCGACAAGCTGTCACCCCACAGAGTTAGTAATAGAATCCATTGTATCACACACTACGGCAGTTCAATACGCATGGACTATATTTATGCGAAGCACAAACAAAAATCAATAACATAAACTCGTTATCAGTGAAACTTGATGAACAGATTTTTGGAGATATTTTGTTAATGAATAATGAGGTTATTAAAGTGATAGAAAATGGTTTATATTGGCGGAGCAATCTTAACGCTGAGAGTGTGTTAACGTTAATTTCGATTGCGGTCAGGGCTTGCAGCCAGACGATAGTGGTTCAGTTGACATGCGCTGTTCGGGGGTTGCGCACATTCCATTTTCAACTGATCGGTGTTCGGAGTGTACTAAACAACACATTTGCTAGATTTTCGTTGCTTAAACGTTCAAGGTAAATACTGTGCAGTTTATTTGTTAATCCCGTCTTTCTAAGCACTTCTGACTGAGTCAGCCATGTGCACTTATTTTGCGGATTTATATCTGCCGAAGCGCGCTGGCGTAGTGATGCTCCACCAGCTCATAGATAAAGCGGTCCCAAATAGTACTGTCGGTTGCTTACTAGTATTATGTTCTGCGATGAGCTTTACTTTCAGACGGGTTCTAATTGGCTAATAATGCAGTATTTCGTTTTAGTTGAACGATAAGTTGTATTAACATTAACATGCGTCCAATGTTAAATGTCAGAACACGGAACAAAATATTATAATTGTCAATTATAAATGATCACAAAGCAGAATGCAAGGAAAACACATCTCCATATTACAGCATTCTGAGAGTTAACTATATAAGAGGTAGAAATTCGGATAATCCACTAGTCAGTTATTTCCTGAATAGTCCAATAATTCTTGCAGTGGAAACACGTCGCTTTCTAGAATGTCCTACTTATGTCAGAAATACAGATCTTGAACTTACCGTTAACAGATAGTCGTCGGTTGAATGTTTACCGCCGCCTGGAGAATTATAAGGTAACAGTTCAAACTTTGGATCATTTAATACATTGTTATCATTACACATGATCCACCTGTCCACCTCGGCTAAACAAAATAATCTATCTTCTTCGTGGGGTGTTGCACCGCTCGACGGCTAGTTACCAGATTAACAGGTGCCGGGATGAGTATGAACGAAGATGAGGATCATGACTGGGTGGACATTACTGGGGGATGGGTTTAAGTGTTGACAGGCGATGACTGAAAGGTGCCAACTGACCTCATTGACGTTGTCGATAACTGACTGCCGGTTAATCTTTTAATGGCTCTGCAATAGGCACAATTTCACTGCTAGATGCCATAAATGGAGGTTCTTCTGTTGTCTGTAAAAACTGGTTACAACTTTTCCGGAATCTGATGCGAACATTCTCACCAACATTTATTACTAGCAAGTCCAGGCATCCCACAACAATGACTCCTGACTGCGTGTTTTTAGTTTCTTGATAAAACTGATAGACAGCTGGTGTATAACCAGTTTCGTCGACGTCCGAAGTTTGAATAATATGTGTTTGCTGAAGGACAGGGAAGTATTTAATGCCTATAATTGTAGTGTTCCTATTTTCCAAAAAAAGACGATGTATGAATCGTGTCCGCCGTCAGCTGCCTCGTCTGAAGTCCCTTTTCACTCTTCCATTTGACTAAGGATGCGTTAGATTTGGCGTTACCACCTTGAGGATCCGGTTCAATGGTAACATCCGGGTCACATGTGACATGCGGTGCACACATCCGTGTCAAACGTCACTTCCGGGAAGACCCGGATTTCTGTTGGTCGGGCCCGGAGTCCACATCGTGTACGGTTACCGTGCACCGTAACGGTTGGACCAAATTTAGACGAGTGCTGTGCGGTGAACTCGACGGGAACATCATCCACGTCGAGAACGACATCTATGTACACCGTGCACCGTTCTTCGCACCTCTGGGACCTTACCAGGACCCCACCAGAAGCTTCACCCTAGACCCTGATCTGTGTATGGCCTTCGAGAAAGCGATATATATTGTGGACCAACTGATTACACCAGACGAGCGGTCAGCCGTCCAGTGGGCATTATCGTGTGCTATTGAGGACGCACTGGCCGAGCCCAATGAGCAAATGATCAACCCCACAAGGACGAAGATAAGAGGGACTATCCGGTACTCCGTGACATACAAAGATGTCCTGGATAATCTTAACACCTGTATTCCACCTTTGAAGGTCAACGACGCCATAGATTACCCGGCTAGACTCAGTCAACCCAGGATATATACAACGATGGTAGAACCCGATGAAACCCGTCAGAAAGGAATATCGACCTCGTTATAAATACACGCTACTTCCTGGGTCCATTATCAGTCATCACAATGAAGCGCTTGGAGGTGTTGAACAACTTATACTACAGTCCCGACCGTCCAGCTGCCTATAATGCATCGTCTGTCCTCTATCGAGCCACTAAACACCACAGCATTCGTCTGTCGCAAGTTCGAAATTGGCTCAAACAACAAGACACTTATACCGTACATCGAGCTGCCAGCCGCCATTTTCTACGGAACCGGGTCATTTTGACGGATTAGATGCTCAGTGGCAAGCGGATTTGGTCGATATGGGCGCCTTCGCCAAAGACAACGATGGGAATCGGTGTATCCTGACGTGCATCGATATCCTGTCAAAGTACGCACGGGTCGGGCCTATCCGGAAGAAAACGGAGGTGAACCTCGTAGCTGCGTTCATGGGCATCTTCAAGACGGGCCGCATATCCATGTATTTGCAAACCGACGAAGGCACGGAATTCCTCAACAGATCGTTCAAGTGGTTTCTGAAAGCCCAGAAGTTGCTCTTCTTTCACACAAACAACGAGATCAAGGCTTCGGTCGTTGAAATATTCAACAGTACGTTCAAAGACCGCATGTACAAGCAAATCACGGCTAAGAATACAGGACGGTACATCGATGTCCTCCCGAAACTTGTGGCTGGTTACAATCGGGCCTATCACCGGACTATTCAGAGAGCACTCACCACCGTTACCGAACGCAACGAAGCCCAAGTCCGGCGTGTCTTCTATCCCACCCAACCCCAACCACGGCGGAAGAAGGTGTTCAAGATCGAGGACCCTGTCTGGTTCAGTAAAGTCGAGGACAAGTTTGAGAAGAGTTACCTCTCGAACTGGAGCGATGAGCATTTCGTGTTCAAACGCCGCATACCCCGATAACCGCGAGTGTATGAACTGAAAGATCGTCAAGGGGAGCCATTGCAAGGAATGGTTTACGAGCAAGAGTTACAGCCCGTGGTGAAAACAAAGCAAGACTACTACACTGTGGAACGCATCTTGAAAACCGAGCGACACCGAGGCAAGACGGTGCACTTTGTGAAGTGGCAAGGCGGACCCAGTTCGTTCAATTTCTTGGGCACGGTCAACCAGATGAAACGGCTATAAAACCAGGAACCAACACCGTCATCCTTCATTCCACGCTCGAACATTCCATGAACATCGATAAAGCCTTTCTGAACACAGCGTCTCCCAAAACGAATAAAGCACACGTGGGCTGCGTAGTGACATTGTTAACCCAGCTGGGTATCTTTTATGGAGGTGTGTTTTACGACGTAGCCTATCACTCTACTTATCCCACTTAGGACACCACCCGAGAGTGCCAGTCAAACGAATTCACAGACCACCTCTACTTCAGTCAAACCTCACCCAGCGACCGCTACCACACCACGTATACAGTCCAGGTCAACATCGAGCCCTACGCCATGTGTTGCAGAGCCCACTACGTATACGACCATCCGCAGTGAATTCCCGATCGTTTCGACAACGGCCTCAAAGCTCGACGCACCGACGACTTCGATTCACTCGTACCAAATTTACAATCAGCGATAGCGGATACACCAACAATCATGGACTCCCGGTGGTCCATTTCACCCGCCTCATTGCGAGGTCGAGGGGTCAGGCAAGACACACTTTGTTCAAAATGTCCTTCAACACGCCATCAGCATGATTACCACACCCATTGCCCGTGTCGTCTGGTGTTACGGAGAATGACAAGCGGCGAATGCAGCAATGCCAAACATCACGTTCGTGGAAGGCCTACGCAATCTGATCGATTTGGAACCCGACACTTTGGTGGTGATTAATGATCTCATGGCAGAGACGGATGCGCGGATCACCCAGCTCTTTACCAAAGACAGTCATCATCGGCGGATAAGCATCATCTACATTGTGCAGAATATGTTCAGAAAAAAGCAAAGGGCATCGAAACATCGGTTTAAATGCCCACTACCTGATGGTGTTTAAAAACCCGAGAGACACCACTCAACTGCGGTACCTGGCTAGACAGATGTACCCCGGACGCGCCAGGTTTGCGTTAGAAGCCCTAGAAGATGCAACAACCCTTCAACACGGGTATCTGCTCTTCGACCTGAAACGAGAATATGGATTCCAATAGTGATAGGCGACATCAGTAAAGTCTACATATACTACGAGCCTGTGTCGATTGAGGGGTAAATGAGAACATGGAAAAGGACCGAATCGCACGTTCTCGCGATTCCTTGACATATCTGGAGACGTCATCGCGTACGTCATACAATTTGAAAACTGGATTACTTATGAGGACCATTTGGTTCCAGGTCTTCATGTCTTTCCGACATACAGTCCTTCAGAAGTATGGTTTCATAGTGACTCGTTCAATGTTGACATGTTCGGAATGAAGCCGAATAAGAAATTCCGCGTCGTAAGTAATCTGTAAACATATTTTTGTTTTTCAGGGATGGGAAGATTGGGAATTGCTTCAACTTTCTCTTCAACTGGCTTCATTGATCCTAATGGCTCCAGTCCTTGGGCTTATTTGCGCCAGTCCTTGACCTATTGGCTCCAGTCCTTGACCCTATTTGCGCCAGTCCTTGGACCTATTGGCTTCAGCCAATAACTATTCCAATAGCTAATCAGCTATTCCGCTGATCTTCTATTTTGAATTGTAGTTTTTCTCTGTTGAACAAGTCCATTGTCGGCCACTTTCGCGGACAATGAGGACGTTGTCAGTTTGATATTTCCCTATCATTACCAGATCATCCTCGTTCACAATGGATGTCCCCAAATGCCTCTTCGTTATATGTTTGTCTACGAAAAGCCTCGCGCGCGTACCACACGGGGAATTGGATGTGCAAGAGCGGCAACTCTGTTCAGTAAGCGGAACCTGCCAGTGTAGCATGGAAACGTACGTTATACCACTCAAGTCGGGCATCACATCTTCAGGAGTTGAGGATCCGATGATTTTCTCGTTTACGGAAAGCATCCTTTTGGGCAATCCAAATATGATCAAATATAACAATGATACAAGCTCGAGCTCCCATTTGTAGAACAATACTGAATCTTATTCCCAACAAACGTTTCATCCATGTTGAAGGGATATGAAAAACGTTTCTGAAATGTAGGTGAGTGGCAAGTTGATCCTGACAAACTTCAGACTGCATTTTTTTCTGGGTTTTGAGAAACTGAGTAATAAACTTTGCATAATAAACTTTGCATAACAATTGGAATCTGGATTCTACATGTGACCTGCAATTACGAGCTTGGTGTCTTAATTCCTGCAGTACTTCCACATTCCTTCCTCCAAAGGATATGTGACGACAATACGGGAAAAACTCCCTTGTGTGTGATAGTCGTCAAGCTGAATTGTTTTTCCAGTCCAAAATCTGCCAATTGCAAATCAGATTTTTTTTTCAAGTTTACATATTGAAATACCAGCCACGAAAAAATTGTGATGCTCCATTATATAAAAATGGAGATATGATTGATCAAAATGTGCTCCTTGGCCCGATATGGTATTTTTGAGGCATTTACAGTGAGGATTTTCTCTTATAGCAAAAATATGACACCTCAAACCGGAATAATTTTGTCACACAATATATTAGGAAGTTTGTTTATTGAAAAGAACCACAAATGGTTTTGGTTTGAGGTGTCATATTTTTGCTACAGGAGAAAATCCTCCATGAAAGTGCCCCAAAAACAACAAAATAAGCCCGGGCACATTTTGATCAATTATATCGCCATTTTTATGCAAGTGAACATTTTCAGTGGATATTGCCGTGTGTAATCTTCAAGTAAAATGTTATTTGGCAGGTTTTGGAGTGAAACATAAAATCGGCTTTATTACCGTAACAGACAAGGGAGTTTTTTGTATGTAAACCTAACATATCCTTTGGAAGAATATTTGCCTATGAACTTGTGGAAACGTCTATGGGAATTCCGCACAGATAAACAAATTCATAAGTAACAGCACGTGTTTTGAGCTCGGTAGCAAAATTGATCAACTGCCTCATCTTCTGAAAGTTTGTAGTTACATAACTTGTACCGCTCGAATACTGTGTTCTTGCGAGGTTGGCAATAGTCCGCAAATTTTCTGCAAAACTAATTTATTTGTTTTTCCATCTTCGAAAACTAACGTATTATATACATGCATGTCCGGTGCTACGAGGCCTTCACATTGGAGAATTATAGCGACATTGATTGCTTTCGACTTTTTAGCCTTCGGAGGCCTTCAGGAATAACTTCAACCGTTTCTCCAACCTGTGGTACTACGGAAGCGTCTAGGGGCCATAGTGAATTTTTTTTAATAAACCGGTATCTCGTAATTACGCGTTAGCTATCTCGTAATTAGCCCTACGCGTTAGTATCTCGTAATTACGCGTTAGCTATCTCGTTAGTATATCGTGATTACGCGTTAGCTATCTCGTAATTACGCGTTCGTATCTCGTAATTACGCGTTAGCTATCTCGTAATTACGCGTAAGTATATCGTAATTACGCGTTAGCTATCTCGTAATTACGCGCTAGCTATCTCGTAATCACGCGTTAGTATCTCGTAATTACGCGTTAGCTATCTCGTAATTACGCGGGAGTTTTCTCGTAATTAGGCGTTAGCTCTCTCGTAATTACGACTTAGCTAAGACAGTAGTATAGAGAGTGTAAATGTCTTAGTATAGCAGAGGATGGTAGATCGTAACGTCACTTCCGGTCCAAAATGGCAGCCTATATCAAAGGTCACTCTCGGCGAAGATGTTGCGTCAGGCGATAACGTCATTTCCTGTCCGAGAAGTAGAATATAAAGCGCTGGCATGGTGCACGCCCTAAGTTGGATACGTGGTCCACGGTTCAGTAGGTCAAAGGTCAATTCATAATAGCGGCACAAGGTCAAAGATCTTGCCAATGAGTATAAGAGAAAGAGCAAATGAGGCCGAATAGAAGGCAGATCAGGAGCTGCGTGAATGACGGACAACCAATGGGAGTGGCACGAAACGGAAGCCTTGGTGCCTGGCATTCAGCAGTTTATTCTACAATGACGGAAATAGACCATGGGTCGTCTTCTCGGTCACCAATTGACGCACAACGCTCAGCCGGAATCAGTTATATCTGTATATGCTGGAAAGAGCATAATTATACGCTTATATTGAGGAACAAGAAAATTGCGTATTTAAAACTCTGAACGCGAGCGTTCCCTTTCAAACTGTTCCAGCATTTCGAGAAATACTCTTAAAAAGTAGCAAAATTGGTTATATTCCTGCTGATTTCCATAAAAATCCATAGCAGCGATTTCAAATAAACATAATTTTGTATTGCCAGCGCCAAGATTAAACGAAGAAAACATTAGCTGTCAACCTACCTGATTTCTGTCAGATTTTTTCGGCGTAAAAACTCCACGATTTTGAAGCACGTAAATGGGGCTTAAATCAGGCTGTATAAAAAAAATTCAATTCCTTGTTCAGGGAACAGATATCGGGACATGAATCCTCGATTCCCATATGCTTTTTTGGAGGACCGGAAATGCTCAACGGGATAGTACCAAAGATATGAGCTAACACAAGGGAAGCTAAAACAGGCGGTCTGCCCTATTATGAAACTATAGAGGGATCACTTCCCGCGAAATTAAGGCCTAAGCTAAAGTGTATGTATCCAATAACCCGACCTACCTGAAAAAAATGCGGCTACCTCAAAATTTTTAATAAATTTTGAAAAAAAAGTTATACAAATCTACTGTCTGACCTCGTTATATAAAACACAAGTGAAGGTGTCTGTCAAGGTAAAAGAGAGAATACTACAGACTGATTATAATGAACATCAGTTTTGTTTATTTTCATTTTCTGCTCATAACCAGGTTTGAATCATACGTCTTATACTAGGTAAAAAAAAATCTGATAAAAAATATTTCCCTACCTACTACCTGGATCTACAGGAAGAACATAATTTATTTGTTCAAATCTAAGGTGTGCATCCAGAGTAATATGGACCGACTGCGCATGCACGGGATCAAGTGCGCATGTCCACCATGTGTGAAGCATGATGCGGAGAACCAGTGGGGCGAGAAATATGGTAGTTTCACTAAACGAGAGCTCTGGAGAATGACATAAGCACTAGAGTATTATGGGCCGATAGTGCATGCGAAAGAAACTGGCGGTCCACCAGACATATCGGTAGAAGAGGTATTCCATTGGTTGTTTGAATTAACCAATAAGGATTCAAGATTTCCCCAGTTCTAAATGATTTCTCATTCTAACATCATTCCAGCACACACACTTTTCGATTGATGCCAGGCGTCATAAATGCCTATCGCTTTCGAACTTCAGGTCCACTCCTCCTCTTCTATTTCTGGGACCTGAATCGTTAAGCATCTAGACGCCTTTTGCCGCTCAGCGGCGAAAACCATTCAACGCGGCGAGTGAATTTTCAATGTATTAAGACCAGGATAGTGTTACATGTACAGCAGGAATTAAGACGTCCGCCGCGCCACACGTTATGTCGCACCAAATAATGACCAATTTTGCACTTTCTTTACTGCTCCTCGGACCATTAGTGACGTCATTACCACAAGTGACGTCATCGCCGGAAGTGACCTCTGATATCGGCCACATTTTGGACGAAGTGACGTTAACAGCCCACCAACCCCTGCTATATATAGACATTTGCACTCTCTATACTACTCTCGCTAAGTCGTAATTACGAGATAGCTAACGAGTAATTATGAGATAGCTAACGCGTAATTTCGAGATAGCTAACACGTAATTACGAGATAGCTAACGCGTAATTACGATAGCTAACACGTAAGTACGAGATAAGCAACGCGTAATCACGATAGCTAACCCGTAATTTCGAGATACTAACGCGTAATTACGAGATAACTAACGCGTAATTACAAGATACTAACGCGTAATTACAAGATACTAACGCGTAACTACGAGGCGGTTAACGCGTGATTACGAGATAGCTAACGCGTGATACCGTTTAGAATTTTTTTTCTTCAGCATGGCCCCTAGACGCTTCCGTAGTGGTTCCCTGAGTATTCAGTGTTGATTTAGAAGCTAGGACACGTCCCATTGTGCTCGTTTTATTCCAGTTGTCTTATTCCGTGACACGATTCTCTAAGTTTGTTCTTGCATAATAATACATTATTATTCACAAGGGGCTCACAAGGGAGGGCCATGATAACACAGTTGGCATATTCAATAAGACACATTTTCGAATCTTCACATGTCAACAACCTGCATTCATAAGTAGGCCAACCTGCACAGTTCCAAAAAACCGAGCTATACGCA
The DNA here is from genome assembly GCA_036873755.1 of Hanleya hanleyi. Lineage (NCBI taxonomy): Eukaryota > Metazoa > Mollusca > Polyplacophora > Lepidopleurida > Hanleyidae > Hanleya > Hanleya hanleyi. The sequence continues at coordinate 10,105 of JAVTVY010006315.1, forward strand.
CATAACGCGGTCTAACTTTATGAACGTACATAACAGTAACACTCTTCGAATTATTCAGTTAAGCCTACCGGACCTTGTGATCTGACTGAAAATCAAAACTTTCAGCCAAGGCGAAGAAAATTGTTTAATATGGTGGCCGAGAGGGGCCATCGTCACTTCGCCATCGTGCCATAGGGCGATAGAGCGATAGAGCGATGGCGATAGAGCGATAGAGCGATGGCGATAGAGCGATAGAGCGATGGCGATAGAGCGATAGAGCGATAGAGCGATGGCGATAGAGCGATAGAGCGATAGAGCTATGGCGATAGAGCGATAGAGCGATAGAGCGATGGCGATAGAGCGATAGAGCGATAGAGCGATGGCGATAGAGCGATAGAGCGATGGCGATAGAGCGATAGAGCGATGGCGATAGAGCGATAGAGCGATGGCGATAGAGCGATAGAGCGATGGCGATAGAGCGAAGTACATGACTGCGCATGACTACTCAAGCAGTACGGAAAGCAGCAAACAACATGAGATTTGGACTATTACAGAAACAATATATGATACCGCTGATACCGCCCCCTATTTCACTATTAATAAGTGTAAAAAAAGACTGTAAAATGTTATATAGAAATCTCTTGACCTTTAGATTTACTGTACTAAACAGTTCTTGAAAAAAATTATAGTGATTCGGAGTGGTATATATGGAATAATAAGAGATGTGAAATATAAATGGTTTCGATACAGAATTATTAACCGAATATTGAGTACCAACATTTTTGCACATAAACTTTACCCTGATATATCTAACTTATGTACATTTTGTAGCAAAGTTCCAGAGACTATTATTCATCTCTTTTGGGAATGTGAACATATCTACCCTTGGTGGAGTTTACTGGAAAATTGGTTCGCTTCGGCGGGCGTTCCAATTATATTTTCTCCAGAAAAAGTTATACTTGGTCTTTTACAACCCTGAAATCAGCCAATCAACTACTGTATTTCTATTATTAAATTTTCTATATATAAAATGAAAGTAGTTAAAAATCCCTTGGTTGAAAAGTGTTCAAAACGCTTTAAATGTGCGTACGAAACCGATAAATATTTCCAGTATAAGAACTGCGAATGGCGATTGTTTTACCAGTATGGTCATCGCTGCATTTACTGTTACTGTTTAGACTCTTTAGATGTTGTTTGCGTAGATAAATCGAGGTGTAATGACGATGTATCTGTTTGTTGTATAACAAAGATTTAGTGTTAAGTCCAGCCACGATCAACACAATCTTAATGAATTATCAGTTTCATATGACATCCGCCTTTCATTTTCGATAAAAACGCGAAAATGGCCGCGTTCGGCACCCACAACTTCAATTAATTCAACCTACGCATCGACGGACAAATTGGTCTTTTCTTTCAGAGGAGTTAGAAGTTGAATTTGACGAAAAATTACGAGACTATGGGTAAATCAGATCACCAATATTTTAGGGGGGGGGGGGAGAGTGACCTCTTCTATTTCGATTCTACGTTGACTTTTTTACAAGCGTTGATCAGCATTAATTACAAAACTTGATTTCAAATGTTCCAGATGTATATGTTCATCAGATAGCGAATATCACTGCTTTATCTATTAGATTCTTATGTCGATCTTTTAGCCAATGTTTATTATTTTAGCCCATATACAATAAAACTTATCCGTCTATCTCTCTGTGTTATCTGTGTAATCTTTGTGGTATGCCGCTGGCCCCTATAGTATTCACGAATCCGCCTGATAATAACTAGAGTTTAGCGGCGAGCTCTCTTGTTTTAGAGGTACGATTATCACCGTATGAATATGCATGATTATAAGACATGCGCAGTCATGTACTTCGCTCTATCGCTCTATCGCCATCGCTCTATCGCTCTATCGCCATCGCTCTGTCGCTCTATCGCCATCGCTCTATCGCTCTATCGCCATCGCTCTATCGCTCTATCGCCATCGCTCTATCGCCATCTATCGCTCTATCGCCATCTCTATCGCCATCGCTCTATCGCTCTATCGCCATCGCTCTATCGCTCTATCGCTCCATCGCTCTGTTTTTTGACGTACGATGGCGAAGTGACGATGGCCCCTCTCGGCCACCATACGTTACACCTCAAATCGCACAGTTCGAAAAGTTCTGTCGAAAGTGTTCAGCCAGAAACTGTAAGGGAGATTGAGGTATACAGTGGGACATGGAGCACAGTGGGACAAGCCGTCTAACACCTTTGTTATTTAGAGGAAGCACATTACAATAATATTATCAGCAGAAAGCTACCCCCCCCCCCCAATACAACATCTATATTGATCACAAAAAAAGTATCACTGAAAAAAAAGAAAGTAGGAGCAAAAAATGTTATTGAGCAGTCCAAGTAAATTTTTAGGACTGAGGATGATATTTTGTTATACCAGGTTTTCAGCACTATACTTCATTGCTGTTTCGTTACTATAATGAGAGAGGATGGACACAGGTACAATTTAAATTATATCGATTTATTATCTCAGATCTATGTATTAATTTGTTTCATAAAACGGAAAATATCATGCACCTGGGGCGGACTGGGACACTTTCGCCGGGACACAGGACAATATAGTAATCCAATGGTGAAATTTATTTTCATCCTAAAATACTATTAAAGTGCATTTTTTTTCCTAGAAGGTAGTAATTGCCAATCATATCAGATTTGATGAGTTTTACTAACACTTTCAAAGTCAAATGCTTTCGTTGGATTGAGAATCATACAAAATATTTTTTCCTCAAATTTGGCCGCTGGGAAATATTTGACGTAAAACAGGGGTCTAAAATAGCAACTAACTTAACTATCGCTGTTGAATTTTTTTAACTACTATGAAACATTTTAGTATATACTTGATATAAAATCTATTTGAATTATTGTCCCATTGCACCCCAGTGAGTGTACCCCATAGTGGGGCAAACTGAGACACCATTTTTACGTTTTTAAAAACGGAATTCTGGAGAAAAGTATAACAGACATTTCAGAATTTTTTGTATACAAAATAAAAGTTATAGCGAGGGTATAGAAGGCCACACTACAGGACAATAATAGCAGAGATGTTCGCAAAACAACAACAACTGAAAAATGTCCCGAATCCAGACAGGTTAGTATTTATGCGCGTCATTTGTAAGTCGGTACTCAAATTAGGAAATTTGACGGAATGCAACTCAGTATGCAGAACACTATATATGAGGGACACATTCGGAACTGCCGAGTGGAAATCTACGAATGGTACCGATTGTATACACTCGGAAGACGACAACATGAATTTTCTCCAGATGTGGTGCGCCGGAATCTCCTAGTACGAATGACTGGAAACCAAACCACTTACATGGGCGCCTGAACCGTTGATCGGCAAATTATATATACGGATCCTATATATATGTCATGTATGAATCATGTTTGCGATGACCCATTGAAATATAATATCACAAGGTATAAGCTTTAACATTAAACGTGTCGCAAGTTAATGTATATATAGTCCCAATACTGATACTGTCATTTTGTTTTCGTATCTGCTAGTTGGAAAACAGTGCTGTTGTGTGTCGGTCAACTGCAGCTGGAACTGTCGACAAGGGTGAGAAGTACTGTTGAGCCTTCTGGGGTCAGTTGAAACAACCCATTCACAGGTGGTTGAGGAGAGGCAATCCGAATCGAAAGTTCACATTATTCCCACAAAGTTAAGAACTCTATCTGTCGTCCGTCCTTGAGGTTGTACATGGCCAACGTCACTCCAAAGAACATGACTAACGACGGTCTATGTGTTAACCTGGAAATTCTCTATCTCGAAATGATCAATCTTATGACGAGTTCGATTTGATATTGTGCAGCCATCTTTGACAAGAAAAATGCCTTTGACGTGACATTCAAGTTTCATAGTACAACCATCATTATTTTGAGATAAATAAGACAAGCCCTCTGTGACATATCTGCTGTGACATATAGTCACATGATCTATTCGGAAGTCACATGACCTTGTGATACATATGGACTCCATGTCGTTCGAGAGACATCTCTCACCGGAGATCCCCGAGCAGTTGCGAACGATGAGGGGCACAGCACTCGCCCTATTCCGTCGAAGTCATAGTACCTCGCGCATTAATGGTGTAAGGATTCTGCACCGCTTCTGTGTGAACCGTGATCCGCCGCACGTGGGGCACAACACATGCTATATAGAATGTCTTTCCGCTTACAAAGTCCTCGTTGTATTTCTCCGTTATCAGGAGATGAAATATATATCCAAATGAAATTGATATTCCCCTGATTCTACCCTCCGAGGGTCTCTTCTAATTTGAGGTGTTTCTCCTGGTTTTTCGTGTCAAGCTGATCTCCATGGTAACGGAACTCATACAGCTGATATGCGCTGTTCGGAGTTTCGACGTGATACTGTGCTTTTAACATGGATGCAAGTATGGATTCCTAGCAGTGCGTTTCGGGGTACTAATGTCCTACATTATCCGAGACCGTGCCGAGTGGGGACATAACAAACTTTCGATCGGAAATCTATGCAGGGTGCGCACAATATCGCCGAGAAGTCGCGAAGATGGACAGGTGCGTCCTCCCCACAGCGCATGCTCCATTTCACAGGCTCATTTATCATCCCTGCCTCCAAAAGCGGAAGTTGACCTTTACTACGTTGCTATGACGTATAGGGGGAAACCCACGTACGCACGGCTCAGTTTGAATCCGGCCGAACAACTCCTTCAGTTATGCACATGAGCGAACTACTTTTCATATGCTCTGTCCAGATAAACATGGAAAATAATCTCCAGATAATTCGTTTTAACGCTAGGTCAACAGAGGCATTATGCAGACTTGAAAAGTAATCAAAATGTTCGGCAAACATCTATTTTACTATATATGATGTCACTTCCGGCGATGTGCGCGCGACCGGGAATCCTGTTCAAAAATCTGACTGGTGGCTGGTGTATTATTAGACCCCAGCGAGGTGGTTGGGACAGGTGTCCTCAGATCAAAAGCAATTTTCCTCAGAGGGAGGCGATCGATTGGAAGTAGGATCGGAGGTTTCAATTAGTATGCAGGCAAACTCCTTCCATTGACATATGTATTTCATTAAAATGTGAAAAACACCTGTTCTCACGCGGACGTTTTCAATGATCATTTCTTGTTTTTACTCCGGTACAACTTGCAGGTTTTTAACATTGCGCTCATGGTGACATCATGAGCTGGAGGTATGTATGTAGAGAATAAGCAACAAAAATAAGTGTTGTCACTCATATCATATGTAGCATATCCACTTAACTATTAATTACGAGAGATCCTGAAGGATCTTCCCACCATTGTCCGATAATTGTAAGCTAATGACAAGAGGATCTTTTGTCCGTTGTTACTAAGAACAAATGATTGATTTGTAATTCTGTTTGCAGAATTTCGAATTTGAGCGAAAAAGTTCGAAAAAGGGACACTGGAAAACACCAAGATATTATCTTTATATTCATACATTGTGAAACACCCTGCCAGAAAATACTGGCTCGGGTGAGAATCGAACTCACGACTTAGGGAATACCGTCCCACTGCTCTACCGACTGAACTACCGAGTCCAATTGTGAACAGCTCGCTAATTCAATCCATTCCACAAGTACGCGGCATATCGCCACGATAACAAGTGACGGACGGACGGACAACGGACTGACGACGGACGGACGACGGACGACGGACCACGGACGAAAAGTGATTTGAACAGACCACCATCTGGTGATGGTGGGCTAAAAAGATGGGAAACCCTTTCTCCACTTAATAGCACAGCCACAGAATGATTAGCGTGTAACATTTCCAGCCTCTCCCCTCAGCTCCATAGTAAATATGAAGCCAAACAACGCCTCTGTCCCAGGTTCAACAGATTAGACAGAGTCATTTTCCAGTTTTGCCCCATCCGGCATTTGCATGATATATTTAAACTGTAGATGGAGCAGACAAAGAAATAGAATTACCCAGACGTTTTCGTCAGATTTCTTGAAAATGTGTGTTTTTCTGCATGGAAAAGTGGGTAAAACATATTTTATTTTGTATCAGATTATGATTTACTAATTTATCATGCAGTTTTTGCGAAGAAAACGCTTAAATAAAAAAATCGAAAAATCAGAAAAATCGACCAAAAATGCCATTTTTTGAAAAATGGTGGTCGTTTTTTTTTACATTTTCTAGTAGAACTTGACCCAAAGATACAGTCTGGTGAGTTTCAGGACCCTAGTCTGAGGGATAGCGAAAATATTTAGTGCGGTACACCCCAAATCACCCAGGCCAGATATGGTTAACGCGCTTGATATGGAACTATTATATGCAAATTAAGGATGTCCGCTGGAGGTTAATCAAAGTAAATAATTTTTTGAATAATGTGAGTTGTTGCATTCATAATTGTGTAAGAAAAAAAAGGAAGAATTATTGGTTCATGTGCATTTGTTTAGCTATAAACAATGTTAAGTGGACTGACCTATGCTTCATTTGATAACCCAGAAAACATAGGGAATAGCCCTGGTTTTGCAGCATATTCGTGAAAAATATCATACAAATATTATTTAACTTTTTCTTATATTCTAACTGTTTGAAGAATGTCTATCAAAATTTGTCAAATTTGATGGATGTTGCTGTGCAAAATTCTAGGCTAGGAAACTTTTTAATGAACTCCCTATCTCTTAACCTAGGGAAGGGAGACAACCTACTGGAAAAACTGGCAAAAAACATGGAAAATGACCGCCAAAGCCCAAAATGACAAGCGGACTACCTTTGGGCTTTTTGGGACCTGTCCAGGCTGGGGGGGCGAAATGGCCCGTCCCCCCCCCCCTAGTTATTTTTCTTACCCCTTGAGCTAGGGGGCTGAAACTTATTACGCTATAGCCTTGGGTCAAGCTCTACCAGAAAATGTAAAAAAATCCAAGATGGCCGCTTTGGTGACGTCACAGTGACGTCATTTTCAAAAACGGCATTTTTTAGTCGATTTTTCGGTCGGATTTTCCGAATTTTCTATTTTTCTACGAAGTAGGCTACAGATCGCAAATTGTCCGGTAATGAGTGAGTGAGTCAGTCCATCCGAATCCTTTCGTCGGAAAAATAAGGAGAACCGTTGACATTAGAACCTTGATTTTTGGCATGAACGTGCATTAGGGCATTGTTACCAGCAAGTTCTGAGTTGACCGAATTCTGATTAAAATTTGATTTATAATTATTTTTTTTATTATTTATTGATGGCTCAGCGAGTACACTGTCATGGCCATCGGGAACCCTTGGCTGTATGTTTCACTGTATATATAACACAGTTGTGGGATATGCCATCCGTAATTGTTTTGATGAAATAGGAAATGCTAATTTTCCATCATTTGTTCGTGCATTTATCTACACCGTTATGCCAGCCTCAATACACACAATTCAGTATATTGTTATAGATATATGTAAACTGTGGCCTTTAACGTGTATCCTATTTCACATCCAAACATTTCATCACTGACCACATCAGGCTTCAAATTCAGGTCAAATTACCCACTGATGGTGAAATATCCTACACCAACCAATTAAGTCAGCCTGGTGCAATAACCCAGCAGAAGAAAGAAAGATGTGGTATCATCCTTCAGATTAGTCTGTGTGAGCGACAATGATAACAGTTTACTGAGGGTGAAACAAAGCCATGACGGCATGTTTAAAGGGTCTTCTTTTGGTAGAATTTAACTAGATAAAGTAACTCTGATCATGATGTGAAAATATGATAACTTGAGTTTTTTTGTACCTCTTGAATATTGACTATATATCACACTTGGATATAATTTAAACAAAATATGTCTAAATTTTTCTTGTCATTTCAAATCTTGATCCATTTTGATTCCTTGATTAGGGGATACAGAATCACTGCCACGGAGTGTGTTGGTGTGTCACAGCGTTTAACTTTTATCAATGAAGAAAATCACCGATCAACCGCCATAGAATATAATGTAAAACAAGAAAACCGGTATAGTACATTCATCAGATTGCCGATACCCAAAATGTGTTGTCTCATATATCTAGATAACAACGTGATGTAGAGACGCTATTTATTCGTCTTTGTACCGGTTATGCTAGGGAGAATGACATAGAATCATTATTATATTGTGCAGAGAAGGTGTTGGTCTTGAGCTGAATTACCGTAAACTACATAAATGCTACCTTTCTACTATAGTACTATATATAAAAATTTGTTGTATTGTTGGGAAAATAATGTGATTCAAAAAGTTGTTTTGATCCTGAACAAGGGCACTGAAAACCATTAAAGAGATGTAAATGCATGTTCACACGTAAAGCTTGAAATCTATTGAACCTTTATTATTCAATCTGTTTCCTTTAGTTAAAAAATTGTAAAATTAAATCGGCGATCGTTATTTAATTTTGGAATGAAGGCGCATTAGAAGACTGTTACCAACAAGTTCTGAGCTGACCTACTTTTGATGAAAATTCCTGGTGATTTTTGATGAAAATCACTGGCGATTCTGACTTGGGCGGTGCCCATCTTAACATAGGCAGGATTTCAACTGGGGGTGGGGATTTCCAAGAGTTCAGTTCGCGTTCGAGTCCTAATGCCTACTCTACTTCGTAGGTCCTGTGACGTTAGTCACACTGCTCATGTTTGCAATTTCTCCACATTATGGATTAAAAATACTTATCAGCCATACGGATTTGATATTTTTGGAACATCACGGTGTCTTGCCGGCATCATTGAAAACTGTTGACCGCTTCTCTCTTGCAGAAAACTAGCCTATGTTTATGTATACTATGATTGTCTTTTGAATTTGGTGCTAATACTGTTATATGGAATATGAAATGGGTCTTTGGATTATGGACGCGGATATTGTTTAACGGATGACGGCTGAATTATGAATGACGGAAGTAGTAGGAAAAGTGGAAATTGCCTATTGTTTGCGGCGCGCTCACTTCCGGTTGTGCGGCGCGCTGCCCTCAGCCAATCAGAAGCGAGTATTTTGACCCGGTGCATTATGGGACATATCCAAGATGGCGGCACGTATGTTCAAGATGGCGGCACGCCCGGCCTCATTTTTAACCTGAACGTTTTGCGTACCGCAGTGCCCCATTTCACTCAACAACACCTGGTCTGGTGCCTACGTGTCTGTGAGCTCAAGTGCCGAACACATGGCTCTTCGAATTGCAACAATGTTACACAACGATCGCTACAATGTTGCGGCGACCGTGAATACCTGGTCTGGCGCCTACGTGTCTGTGTGAGTGAGCTCACGTGAGGAACCCCTGGCTCCTCGAATTGCAACAATGTTGCACCACGATCGCTACAATGTTGCGGCATCGATAGTCAGAGCTTGAGCACAAAAAGGGGATTCTAGATGAACCTGGGAAAGATGGGCAGTTCCATTTGGATCAATCAGCGGTCGGCGAAAAGAACCAATCAGCGGTCGAGAAAAGAACCAATCAGCGGTCGAACAATCAGCCAATCGAATTGGTGTATTCACGGTGTGCTTTCGCCTACGTCCGCGCTTTTTTTCCTATAAAAGCCGGAATTTTCAAGGCATTGCGTCATTCTTTAACTGACCTCCCGACGCTGCGGTACCTGACCAGCCTGAGCCTAGATATCCAGCCTGACGAGAGGAGCGACTTGCCTGGATTTGCCTGACCAGTGGATATACTTCAGCCTGGAGCTGCAGCAGCTGCCTGCCTGACGAGAGGAGCGACTTGCCTGGATTTGCCTGACCAGTGGATATACGGTACCTCAGCCTATACCTCACCAGCCTGAGCCTAGATATCCAGCCTGACGAAAGGAGCGACTTGCCTCAATTCTTCCAGATCTAGGCCTCACCAGCACTCAACCCCTCACACGTACGTAATATTATATCCCCCCCCCCCTTTTTTTTAGACAAATCCTTATTCGTTTACTGGAACGCGTAAAGTTTTACCGTAAGTGAGAACCGGCAATATTTTTGTAAACACTCAACGGCATCGCTCCAACTTGGGTAGGACAATCATTGTGGAGACGACGGCAGAAAGAGACACAATTGAGGTGCTATAATTTCAGCTATTAAATGTGAGAACATCGTTTGATAGTGATACAGTCGTGCGAGTTTAGTAAGCATCACACTCAATAGGTTTAAAATATGACGAAGTTGCTCTTGACATCTTTTGATGGGAGAATGTTAGATGGTCCATATTTCGACACTGCTCCAAATCAACTTGCTTTCATCCGCCGTATTTGAAATAGGTATATCGCTACTGTCTATGATCAATCACTTGTCATCTGGGGATCATTATAACCCTGAACTTAAACTTTGAGAGTGTTCTTTTCCATGAATAATGCATCATTTTTAGCACAGTTTTACACTGACCTTGACCAGCACCGGGAGAGGGGTAATAAAGAGACAAGGGGTACAGCTTCTTCCAACATTCACATGATACACGAAAGCTGTCATACATTGTGTACAGTTATATACATCGATCACCATATTTCAGTTCCATATCGTACAGGAAATGATATATAGCTCTCTAAGCCCCTTGCACTATTTTTTTTCGGACAGCTTTAATTGACATAGCCTGGGGTTAAGAGATGTCACGCTTCAATAATCGCGTAATTTCAGAAACCACACAGCGTCATGCATGGGTACCTTGATTAGATATAGATATCTTAAAATGTATTCATTCGTCTGTTCCATAGCATCTATGGATCCCTGAATAAATTATTCCTTGTTATGGACACTTTCATTCCATTTGTTTCCGAGAGACTACCACTGGCCCCAATTTCTGTAACTTTGTTCATGCACCATATGACAGAACAGCAGAAGTGCATCATGAACATGTTGAACCATAATAGAGCATCACCTGGATAAATAAATTAAAGATGTAATCAGCTTCAAAATCTAGGCTGAAATTGATGTCTCTCAAACTTGGCGAAAGTGACATATGTTACAACAGGTACTGGTACAAAATGAAACACATTTTGCCACAAAAAACTAAACTTGTTTTTGCCATTCACGAGAAAATGGGAGGAATTGATCATCAAAATAAACAGTATGGCATGCTGTTTGTTTTTCCACGACCATGTCAACTAGCGTATACATGTGTGGTGCATTCTACCAACGTATGCTATGCGACATTATCGACCCTTAGGCACGAGCCATGACATTATCCCACGGCTGCATCTGTTCAGCATTCAGATTCGTGAGCGTCGCTACGTCACTCATACGTCATTTTCCTCTCCGCGTACAACACACACTCAATGGCGAAACAGAAAAACTGTCGAAGCGAGCAGAGTTACAAATTGATGTGACAAGATATTCTTGCATCCATTGTATATGGCGATCCCACTATCATCAAATATTATACATTTGATGCTTTAGTAATCTTCTCTGCTGAAAAACGCACATGGGAGAGTTTACTAAATCCATCGATTTTGAGGCTGATTAATGCATACATTGCGATATCCCTAGTGACATTATCCAATCAATTTTGTGACCGGATCTTCTCATGACTGCAGAATGATGGATGTATAAGTTCAGGCAGTCCCACAGGCATTTGATAAGGGTCAGTATAAGATGGGTATATCAGTAATATCCTAATTATCCGTGGTAGTTATGTATCTACATATATGGACCCCACCAACTAAGGTCGCAGACAAGGTACCGCACTGTCCATAACAACCAGAATTTAGATAGACATTTCCAAGGGAAAAGTCACAGTTCATACTTTGCACATACCTTTTATTCAATAAATGATGTTTGTTGAACGTACCTGCTGCATTGATTTTAATTATTTACTACAACAAAAAGATGTATTTCATGTAACTCGACAAATATGGTTGAAACAATTTTGTTAACAACGTCAACCGAACATGAGGAGATACACAGCATTTGATAGGCCAATATCGCTGTCTCTGTCAGCTCTCTGATCAGTGAAATGCCGTCTCTCTGAAAAGTAGATTTCCGCATTCCATGGAATTTGTGATGACTGTAGCAACCAGTGCATTGACCAATCAAACGACTCTTACTTGTTACGTTTCGGAAAACGTTAAGAGAATTTCAAACAAGATGGCGAGTGATTTACCTTCACTCCGTGTTAGAAGAATGGGGTATATATAACATTATGACAATATTGAGTATATAAAGTGTTATTTGTTACTACACCCACATAAAGGTCAATTGTGATTCATTTATCAAATGAATAACTAACTGTGGGCCAGAGAGCATCCATCCATACTGACTCCATGTTACTAGTATATGGGGTATATATAACAGCATGAGAAGGGCGAGTACACTACACATACATATTTTAATCATTACAAAGACAAATTGGTGACTGATGACAAGCCATCCATTACTGACCCTTATCAAATGCCTGTGGGCACTCCATAATGATACAGTGGGCACTGGTCATGCAGAGCACACCATGCAACCCTTTCCCCTACCCCATCTTAACAGGTTCCCTGATAATCCCCAATATTTGAATATCCGGATACTGAAAATGAGGCTCTTTGTGATTCAGTGAGGTTGCTTGAGATCCAAGCCATGGCTGGAAGGCTGGTCGGCCAATAGCAGTGATAAAACATTAAACTAAAAAATAAAACAGAGAATTATAATTGACATGGCACAACAGATACATGGTGGAGGTTACCAGCCTCCTACTGAAGGGCCCATCTGTGGATGGGTATGTCGAAACTGCCCGCAGATCGTGATCGAGAATTCTAATGCATGTTAACTGCCAGTTCATTGTTGGTCCTGGCAGTACTACACTAATCTCAGCTGAGCCAAGAACGAGAGTGATAGGGTTTGCATGGCAATACATGAAGTTCTGTGAGAATGCACAGTGGTAAAACTTGAAATTGAACCATCTCAGACTCCATATGCGCAGGATTATTAGTCTGCATTCAGTCAGTTATTGTCGATAAGCCAGCGCCTGGGGCAGAGAATAACCAACAGTTTAATTTTTCCTCAATACAAGTGATTTCAGTTTTTGCCATTTTACTAAAATTGGGTATCTTTCTGATTTTGAAATAATGTTAACAGAAACCTTTTTGATTAATTGACATCTGCAAGGGTCTACTCCTCAATCCAACAGATCTCTATCAAGATCGATCTTGCTCGATTTTTAGGTAGCCCTAGCCCAATCACATGACTATCACTCCAATCCAGTTTTAACAGTTGATACTGAATCAAGCTTGTGTGGGTAAAGCTACAATTCCAAGGCTTGGGCATTAATAGATGTGCCTATCTGTTACAGTTCATATATTCAGAGAGATGTTCCATATGCTACTAGACAAGGTTTAATCCTTTACATTTTGATGTTGTGGTAAGGTTATATCCAATTTTGTGATTCATATGCCCTTGCATTGATTCACTGCATCATCAGTAACTAAAAACACAACAGCATATTGCTACATGTAGGTTGATATATATATTCCTGAGGATGAGGGTTTCCCCTTGTCAAATGGTATCAGAAACATTAATCTTGAAAATAATATCAACTAACAAGATCATACCTACACAAAAAAGACTTGAAGGTTGAATACACTATCTATTGCTGTTCTCACTGTATATGGTGTAGGATTTTGCCTTTCTAAATGGCACACCATAAATGCACATGGTCATTACATAATGTTGAGCATTTGTGAAGCTGAATGACCTTCGCATATTGTTTCATTTATTTCTACAATACCAAGTGTTTCTACAAGACCAGAAGTTCATAAACTGGAAGTGTACGAAAGATAAACATTATAGGTCCACTTCACGAGATTCGTGTGGTGTCATGGGTGATCTGTGTGTACATTTCAAAAGGCGGAGTATTTGAATGACAACATAACAAACAACGAGATCAGTCGATATCCGCACGAACATGGCACATCAACAATAGTGACCTGCCATGTCACATCATGTGTTATAAGCAGGAAGGTGGTGGTCAATGCTGTCTTCTGACAATACATGTCTAGCTCAGGGGATTATAGCTAGAGCTTGTGAATTTGCAAAATGTATACTACATACATCTGGTAATATGGTTACAAGAATCCTGTGGAGACATGGCCTTGATCCAAGTCAAAATATACAGTGAAATTACATGTAGGTTCAATCCTGAAAGGTTATGTGTACAATTGCTTCCTGGGAAATTCTCAATGTTTTAATTGCGATTAAGCAATCCTCCTACATGTAACACAATAAATTCAAACAGCTGAAAAGATGCCGCCTTCATAATGAAATAATTGGAAGAACTGTTACTGTCTATTCTTATAAATAAGAAATCTAATTTACTGAAGAATACTATTACATGTAATTTTATTTCCCCTTCTATAGGACACTAAATCAGCTGACAAGTATGCCTTCTTACATAAGGTGGGGTAATTTGAAGAATTATGACTGCGATAGAAAGATTAAGAACTGCTAATTTCCTTGTAAAGTGGTGAAACTGTTGGAGGGATGATTATTTCTTGAACAGTTTTGATTATGATATTCAAGTATATTCATCATATTTTCATCATTATTGAAATTTCCGAAAGCATTCAAATATTTCTCCCAGCTATTCAGAAGCAACAGATAGATCTTTGTCCAGTTTGGATTAATGCTAAGGCAAAGTGTATTTTCCCATTGAAGAAGTTTAAACAAATTTCTGGAACAAATCTCATTTTGGTCAGGATATAGTTTGCACATTCACCTGTTTGTCCTGCTCATTTAGGGCGGATGTTTTCAAGTGCAATTCGATGAGGGAGATACTATACAAAAAATAAACTAAAATCCTCACCCTAGTGCAATGTGAGGAGCAAAATGGGTATAATAGAGAAACTACATGGTTCGGGAAGGTTTGTAAGAGATCCATTCCTGCTGATTGTTAATTCACCCTCCCTCTGAAGGGTTATTTCATTGCAAATGCATAATTGATTGGAAAAGACTACATATACATGTAATCATTTTGGTGATAGTCATGTTTCTCTGTGTTGTGATGAGAAATTATCAACTTTTCATAAGATAAACAGAACACTGAAATGCAGTAAGCTGGTGAGTTATTTTTTTTGTAAGTGACCTATAGCTTCACAGTTGGATCTAGTAATGCCTTCTACAAGAATGTATATTTCTCAACACTGCATCATAGAGAGAGGAAGTTTTAACACTTGGCGCAACATCTAATTGATATTATTTTCAATATTAAGGACAAATACAGGTATTTGAATTACAAGAACCTGAACGAAATCATGTTCCGTACATGTAAAATTCAAGAAGCTTAAATTGAACTATTTTCATTTCTTCCATGGAATAGTTTCAAGAACTACAAATCCAGTAGCATAGATGACCGCATCCAGGTATTTAATTTCGAACATAATATTCAGAAATGAGATCTTAATAATAATAATAAGGGGGAGGAAACTTTAAGAATGTTTGTAGCTGAAGATCTCAGAGTTCTTTGACCAATGTTGTCATTGAATAGATTTTTCATGTAATCTGGGTAATTGTTGTTGTTGTTGGTTCGGAAATCCCTCCTTTCATCTAGAAGCACCCTCTTACAGAGGTATTTAGAAGCTTGCAGTAACCCCGCCGCTTACTAGGGTGGTCGAGACACGGTCAGTAGCAGTCAAGGGCCCGTGCTGTGTAGGCTGTGCAAGTAACTTATTTACAGTGCATTGACACCTCCTGACTGTACATACAGACCCGTCCCTTTTTCTGACTAGGTGTGTGCGATGTACTACTGTGAGTGGATTTATATAGCAGTCACTGAAAGATACCCAGGTACTTTATTCCCCAAGTGCCTCCGCTGGTGAAGGTCTAGCGTAGCAACTAGTTCCACCATCAGTCCATATTACCCGGGACACCGAATCAGTCCAGCGCCTTGTGAATAGGCGAGTATATATGTAAGCGGTCACATGCGAGGGGCGAACCCACGCCAGCTGTAGCACTCCGGGTCAGAGTCGGACACTCTAACCATTCGGCCACGACACGCTGTAATACACATTGAGTGGTTTGTATACAGTAACACCTTTATTGCGTTTAATCAAATTAAATACTGTTTGCCACTGTAGCATGTTCAAAAGTTGCGCAGAAGGAGTATGTTTTGTTTTGTCTATTCAAACGTGCTGCAGTCTTTTGCCGTTTATGTATCATGTTCAGTAGTTGGTTTGAGCAATTACCCCAGATACTGATAATATGGGAGAATATGTATCCATTGTAGAATAAATGTCGCATATTCTGTGGGATTAGACTCTTATGCTTCCTCAGGACAGACAGTAATCTTGAAACAGTAGTACAAATATGATCCACATGAGATTTTTGATGGTCAACTCTTTCAATAAGGGTGCCATTGATTGTGACATTGAAAGATTCCATACCACATTGCTTTAACTTTTGGGATGACCCTATTAACATTGCTTTAGTTTTACTTGGGTTAATACTCATTTTGTTTTCAGAGCACCATGTTTTTGCCTTAATCATATTTTTTTTAACTTTTGCTTTAATTACTTTTAATGATTTTGAAAGTACTGAAGTATCAGTAGAGGAAGTTCCCCATTACTAGTGTATCAAACAAGTTATGTTATTACACTATCAGAGCGGCTATCTCTTGTTGGCAATTTATAGAATTTAATGTACCGAAAATATTGAAATCTTCAAATTCCCAGTGCGCACGTCTAGAGCCTAACGCAGAGAACCCCAGAGTGATCGACCTGGGGTTTTCACTAAACAACATCCCTTCGCCCAAGTGTAAAATGAACCGACTGCGCATGCGCGGAACAGAGTGTGCATGCGCATCACCACTGGTACATTATTCCGAGAACTAATGTGAGCGATCTGGGGTTTTCACCAAACGACATCCCTTCGCCTAAGACTAAAATGGTTCGACTGTGCATGCGCAGAACGGAGTGTGCATGCGCATCACCTCTGGTACATTATACAGAGAATCCGAAGGGTGAGAGACCTGGGGCTTTCATCAAACGACTTCCCTTTGGCCTGGCATTCACCCGCGAAAGTTAGCGAGAGTATGCAAGAGTTCACTAGAGTTGGGCTTTTACGGAGAACACCAAGGGTGAGAGACCTGGGGCTTTCCCTAAACATTAGCCCTGGTGACAGGCCTTCGCCCTAGCGTAGACTGGGGTTTGCACATCATCCGTTAGGGTCGGACGTTAGAGTATGTAGCTCAAGTCAGAACATATTTGCACAACCTTTTGCCAATACGTAACCGTTTACAGTATTGAGTACAGCCGTGTGGTCATATCGTTGAAGTTGCCACATGAATAGGTACAATAAAAGCGTACCCGAGATACAACAAATATCACGAATCATTAGATTCTTGGTACCAGTATGTACTTTAGAATAGGTTAACGGGAAGACTATACTGTGAAGTCATGTGGCTCTGTCAGTATGTCGGCACCACATCCCACTTCCCTTATATGTGTTATAATTGTGTATATTTTACCTATCTACCAGTCCCCACAACTCACATCCTTAAAGGAGGCTTAACCATTATTTCTAATTTCAGATCTACATCAAGTGTATGAAAAGCTCCTTGGAAGAAGAAAACTCCTCGGAAGACTTGACCTCTGTGCTATATATAGACTGTGCTGAGTGGACAATCCATCACTTGCACCATGTTCTCCTGCCCGACCTGTTCACAAACATTCACTCGCCAGCGTAATGTACAACGGCATCAACGAACCCAGCATGGAAATGCCCGACCGGTGTTCGCCTGTACGACCTGTACACAGACATTTACACGCCGGGATGATTTACAGCGCCATGAACGGATTGCCCATGAGTCAGCGACACATCTATGTGAGACGTGTGGCAACCGATTCAACCATCCCAGCCAGCTGAGACGTCACCAGCACACCCGCCATGGATGCAACACACCACTCATTCAGCCTCGTGTGGAGGAACCCATGGAAACGGCCGACACACCGGAGCCCAAGCAGATCCCAACTCCTGCTACACCGGAGCCCATGCACATCCCACCACCTACCAGGTCCATACTGATCCCGGCCCCTGAACCCGTGGAGATTTTGCCGTTCTGCATTGAGGAGGGTCAGTTTATCAATGACCCGGTGGACGTGCCCAGCGACATATTTGCTGAAGACGATGCCGTGAGTGATATGTATCGACGCCATTGGCCCAATATCCGGCATTGCTTCCATCGCCGGTGTCGACTTCAAGATCGCTACAACTTTCGACTGACGGACCTAGCGCATCTCTCCAACTACGTCAACGCCATCTTTCACGACCAATCCTGTGCATTCAAGCTTAATCTGTCGTTTGGCTACCTGTTACGACACAAGGCAACGGACCAACTGCGATACTATTACCCGAGTGCCAATACTCACGTATATGCCAAGCCATTCACAGTAACTGATCGAACTTCACTGAAGATGGTTCTGACCCAGGTCGAGTTAGTGGATCCCTTGGACTGGGCCCAGCGACAACGCCCCAACACCCAATGGACCGTGGAGATGGCAACAAACGTCACCTTTTTCGTCACCAAATTGACCGATCACCCCATTGGCACATTCATCGACTTACCGGCTTGGCTGAAACAGCGAGAAGGCATGCATCCCTTAGTGGGTGGCGACCATGGACCGTATACCGACCGGAAATGTTTATTCCGATGTCTGGCGATTCATTTGGACCAGGTACCAGCCAGAAAGTGTGACCGTGCCGCCAATGAATACTACAAGGCCTATTTAAAAGACCAAGAGATTGAACCTCACCATTTCCGTGGCGTGCCATTGAGTAAACTAGACGTGGTCGAAAGCTTGTTCGAGGTCAATATTTTCGTCTACAACCTCACCTGTGAATCCGACGACCAATTCATCGCCCACCTAGTCCATCGGTCACCTGAGCGTTATACCACGACCCTGCAGCTCAACTTGTACCAGGACGGGACCGTGGGGCATTTCTCGTACATCATTGACCTGCACAAATACGCCCAGTCCTACAGTTGTGCCAAATGTCATCAGGTGTTTCATCGCTCCACCAACTTACATAGGCACGAGAAGACATGTGACGGCGCCGTCAAACGGAAGTACCCTGGCGGCGTCTTCCACAACACCCCGACCATCTTTGAAGAGCTCGCCGACGAAGGCATCGACATTCCCATCGAGCAGCACTATTTCCCGTTCCGTGCCTGTTACGATTTTGAATCCATTCTTGAACCCATGGAAGCGACCTCAGCGAAAACGCAATGGACACAGCGCCACATTCCACTCAGTGTGAGTATCCATACCAACGTGCCCGGGTACGACACCCCACTGTGTTTGGTCTCCATGGGTGATCCCCATGAACTGATTGCCCGGATGATGGAGTATTTGGAGACTGTGAGTCTAGCCAGTTTCGAGCACCTAGTTTCCACCTTCCAGTATGCCTTAGACGAGCTAGACTCCCGTATTGCCACCCTTCCCCATGGCATCGAGGATATGGACACTACCGGGGATATCAAGAACATCGAGGATACAGAGATTACAGAAGACACAGAGGACGAGGACACTCCATCACCCGTCAAACCACCCAAGCCCTATGCTGAGAAACTGAAGTTGCGCTTCCTGGAGTACTTGAGTCAGTTGCCCGTCCTCGGGTTCAATTCGGGGCGTTACGACCTCAATCTCATCAAAACATTTTTGTACCCGTATCTCGCCAAGGCCGGCACCGTCAAGTATGTCATAAAGAAGACCAATGACCACGTGGCCCTTTCCACCACTACGCTTCGTTTCCTGGATGTGCGAAATTACCTGGCACCCAATTACAGTTATGATCAGTGGGTGAAAGCATACGATTGTACCCAGACGAAAGGTTACTTCCCGTACACCTATATGACGAGCCTTGACCACTTAGAAGACACCCAGTTGCCACCCAGGGAAGCGTTTTACAATGACCTGAAAGGGGAAGCTCTGCCGGAGGACACCTACATCGAACTCCACCAAGTGTGGAACCGCCACAGCATGAAGACGTTCCGAGATTTCCTCATATGGTACAACAACTTGGA
Organism: Hanleya hanleyi; assembly: GCA_036873755.1. NCBI lineage: Eukaryota > Metazoa > Mollusca > Polyplacophora > Lepidopleurida > Hanleyidae > Hanleya > Hanleya hanleyi. The sequence continues at coordinate 30,052 of JAVTVY010006315.1, forward strand.
CGTCGTACCCTTCCTTGAGGCCACAGAGAAGATGTTCCGGTTATATCAGAGTATGGGCGTGGACATGTTCAAGGACTGTGTAAGCATTCCCGGACTCACCTTGCGGTACCTCTTCCACGACCTGCCCACCTTCTTTTCGCTCATTGATCAGAAAGACGCCGACATGCACACGTGCCTGAAACAGAATATCGTAGGTGGCCCGAGTATTGTGTTTCATCGCTACCATGAGCAAGGTGTCACCCATATCCGAGGAGAAAAACGCTGTGATAAGATCATTGGGTTTGATGCCAATGCCCTCTATCTGTCGTGCCTCGCTAAGCCAATGCCAACAGGTCATTACATCCGGTGGCTGCCCCAAGACAATCATTTCAAGGCTCAACGCTCCACCAAACATCTAGCGGAACACTGGCTCGATTGGGAAGCCCATCAACGGGGAGTCTCCATCCGTCATCAAGCCAATGCCACCGAGAAGCGGATCGGTGATCGCCGACTCCCTGTCGATGGATTTGCCTTCATCGACAACAGACCGACTGTGTTCCAGTTCCATGGGTGCTACTGGCACGGACACGAGTGTGCCTATGCCAGGGGTCGCTACAACGATCGGCGTGGACTCAGCCCTGAAGCTCTGCAGGAAGAGACACAGAAAAACGGAGATTACATCAAGGGGCTGGGCTACGATTACGTTGAGCTGTGGGAGTGCGAGTTCAAACGCATGCAACAGACCCAGCCCGAATTGCGGAAGTTCTTGCAGACCTACGACCGACCGTTGGATTGCCACTGGACTCGCACCACAGCCCAACTCCTTGACGCTGTCCGCACCGAGCAACTCTTTGGCTTTGTGGAATGTGATATCCACGTCCCCGAGCACCTGAAACCAAGGTTTGCTGATTGTCCACCTATATTCAAGAACACAGAGGTCAGTCGCGACGACATCGGCGACCACATGAGGGCCTACGCTGAAGAGCACCACTTCCTGACACAGCCCCGACGCATGCTCATTGGGAGTATGCATGGTGAGAAAATTCTCCTCGGCACCCCTATCCTACGGTGGTATATGAATCATGGTCTGGAAGTTACCCGGGTGTATCAAGCCATGGAATATACACCCAAGGCCTGTTTTCAAGGTTTTGCCGACACGGTGACCACTGCTCGACGAGGAGGGGATGTGAACCCAAGTAAAGCCATTATCGGCGAGACGTATAAAACCATTGGCAACGCATCATACGGGAAAACGGTCACCAACCAAGATCGCCATGTGACCGTGCACATTTGCAATACCAAACAAGCCCGTAAACGGATCAACTCTACTCTGTTCTGTCGGATGGATGCTATTGATGACGACACCTACGAAGTCACATGCGACAAAAAGACCATCACCTACAACTTACCTCTACAGATCGGATGTATGGTGTACCAATATGCCAAGTTACGCATGCTAGAGTTCATCTATGACTTTATAGACGTGTATTTCGACCAGAGCGATTGGCAGTTGATGGAGATGGACACAGATTCCGCCTACATGGCTGTCTCCAACGCCGACTGGGAGAGTTTGGTGAAGCCAGAGCTAAGGGATCAGTACGAAGCCGAACGTGATCAATGGCTGCCTCGACGTGACCACTACCAGCACGACAAGCGAACACCTGGTCTCTTTAAGCTAGAGTGGAGTGGTGAAGCCATGATAGCCCTGTGTTCCAAAACCTACTTTTGTTACGGCAGTGACAACAAGTTCAGTTGCAAGGGGGTAAGTCGACGCGATCCCAACATCAACAAGGCCCTGTACCTGAACGTCCTCCAGAGCAAAGCGAGTGCCACTGGGACCAACAAGGGATTTCGTGTCGTCGAGAACCAGATGCGATCCTACATCCAGCAGCGAGATGCCTTCAGCTACTTTTACCCTAAACGGAAAGTCCAGGCCGATGGTGTGAGCACCACGTATTTGGACATTTGAGAGATAATATTCAACCCGGACAGTGTGAATGTATAATACGAACCCATGTGTAACATTGTGAACAATTTTGATTGGACACTTGTACATACTATACGCATTCTTGTTGGAACTATACGCATTCTTGTTGGCACCTCCATTCCGATTTAACAGACTTCATGGATCAAGGCACAGAGACGTCGTGTTGGAATACTAAAACGTTGCAAAGCCTGGACAGTATGGTGTACGGACAATATTGCTTGTTTTACCTGTACCATCGATGTTGGGGACATTCCATGCAGACGATCGTCCTCATGTTTGACGAGTATCCCAAGGCCGAGGACCGCGATGTACTCGTATATGACTGGGTCGCCCATCATTTCAATGTACAAGTCCCGTTCTGGGCTTGAATTCTTTCAATGTACACAAGCCCCCCTGTTCTGGGCTTCAGTTCTTTCAATGTTCAAGCCCCTTGTTCTGGGCTTCAGTTTTCGCGTGGTTGTTCTCACGTTGTTGTTGTTACTGAATAAAAAACAAAAGGAGATCTCACCAAAAAACCCTGTCTTGTGTTTTATTCATAATGCATCTGGCGATTCAGTCAAAGTGAAATCAGTGGTATAGGACGGGACCAAAATGTAACCCATCAATGTTAGAATACAAGAGCACTATAGTAAACTAGAGAGCCAATGAAATCAGCCCACAGACCAAGTACGTGTATTTGGTCTAGGTTTGGAGCGGGCATTTCATTGAGGTGCGTGTATACGGTGAGTGAAGACTCGTCCTACACGTATAGATTTAAGTTTATTACTAGAAGTATTTTTAAATATGGAAAAACCGGGATGTAAGATGAGAACCCCAATTCGATTGACTGCTTGTTCGACCGCTGATTGGTTCTTTTTCTCGACCACTGATTGATTCTTTTTCCCGACCGCTGATTGGTCCAAATGGAACTGCCCATCTTTCCCAGGTTAATCTAGAATCCCCTTTTTGTGCTCAAGCTCTGACTATCGATGCCGCAACCTTGTAGCGATCGTGGTGCAACATTGTTAGTTCGGCACGTGAGCTCACTCACACGTAGGCACCAGACCAGGTGTTGTTGAGTGAAATGGGGCACTGCGGTACGCAAAACGTTCAGGTTAGAAAATAGGGGCCGGGCGTGCCGCCATCTTGAACATACGTGCCGCCATCTTGGATATGTCCCATAATGCACCGGGTCAAAATACTCGCTTCTGATTGGCTGAGGACAGCGCTCCGCACAACCGGAAGTGAGCGCTCCTCAAATGAGGGGCAATTTACTCTTTTCCTACTACTTGCGAGTCCTAACGTCTTTTACTTTTTTCCGTCTGACGGAAACTTCAGCCCTCACCTCACCCCCAAATTCCCACTCAATCTGGTTAAACCCAGATCTACAAAAACCGCTCCCCATCTTAACTTGTCGATTGATAGATTGCTTTATTATTTTTATTTTTGAAAACGACAGGTATTGAAAGCCCAGTGTATCTAAGGAGGGGGGAGGGGAGGTAACGGAGGTTGAGAAAAAAAAACGTTACGTAAATTTTAAATAGCCGCTAACTATAACCGTTGCTGAGTTTAACACTGATTTGTTGAAGAGTTGTCATCTCAGGAATTTCATCAGATAATTACTAGGTGGATTCATCCAGTCATATTCAAGGACTTATGCCAGTATGGACATTTCATAGCCATATTTCGACGGAAATTGACAACTTAAATCGACAAATGAACATCGACATCACTGAAGAGACAATACCTTCGATTTTGGTGTAGGTGAAGGCGACTGTCACACAAATGAGACTGTTCGGCTGTAGACATCTGCATAGGCTATTGACATCTGGATATAAAGCAACTCCGGGAAAAATAGGTTACTGTACTCATATACCAGTGAAAACTCGCCTTGGCAACTCTCTGTGTGAGTGACAAAAAAAAAAGAAAAAAAAGCAGATTAAGGGCCAAGTGCATGAAAAGACAACCGATTAGACATCATATTTCAGTGCCAGATTTATAAGAGCCTTCGGAGTGGTGGCCAATATTGGTCCGAATGAGTCGGGTCAGGTATCAAAGAGAAGCAATCGTGGGGGAGCATCCAACTGGATGGGTGAGTCGTGGAAGTAAGGCTACTGAGCGCATGCATAGACAAGGAATTATGGAAAAGGGCATTGGAATGGACCAATATTAGTCAAATGGTGTGAGGTGTCATATTGAAGCACTCGTGGGGGACCATCCGACAAGATACCCTCACCCCTCCCTTCCCTATCGTGATATAGCTGACAAAATGTTGGAAGCAACGCTAAACCCTATACACTCACTCATTAACCCATCCGACTGGACTGGTATGGAGTGGAAGTAGGGCTAGAGTGCGCATGCGCAAGCACGGAATTGTGGGAGAAGGGCATTGGAATGAACGTTTCGGATCGAGATGGTTCAATATTGGTCCGAATGGGCCGTATGGGGTATCAGTTTGATGCACTCTTGGGGGATAGTCCGACTGGAGTGGTGTGGAGTGAAAGTAGGACGATGGTGCGCATTCTCAGACGAGGAATTGTGGGAGAAGGGAACTGGGGTGGACGCTTTGGGGTCAAGGTGGGCCAATAATTGGCGTACTGGGTCGAAAGCGCCCCTCCAGGTGGTTTTTCCCGGAAAAGATCCGAAAACACGGGCTTTACCCCTGAAATATGGAAAAACCGTATCAACCAGGTCTAGATGGACCATCATTAGTTCTCAGCGATTCGTGGCCCGCCGGAAGGGTGGGGTAGCGGGTGAATGTTTTCCCCGAAAATAGAGCGGGAGACTAACTTTATCCCTGGTGTGTCGTAGAAATGGGAATGTTGTTGTTGAGATTGTGTAGTCTCTCAATCTCAGAAAAGAAACCAACTCAAGGGGAGTAATCCAGTTGCCCCTTAGTAGTAGAGAAAGCAAAAACCCAGTATATTTGCCCTATGGCCTTTGTGGAGAGTTTTACAATAACGCCTTAACACCCAACGCCCTATTGCCCTATCTTAACGCCTTATCCTAACGCCCTAGCATAACAGGGTTTTTTTCTTCATTTTTTCGAGATTGTACCATGCTATTTTACAATACTACGCGTCGACAAGGTGTATGTATCATTCCTTTCACACCACGGAATAAAACAAGTTGAAACTTGCTGGTCCCCGATGTCGTCACCGCTCTATGCCGGAACATTGTACAGAGGTTTTGCTGGGAAAACCCCTGTTTTGCAGGTCATCGCTCAAAATGTCAATTTTTCGGGGATTTTTTTTGGGGAAAAACTCTGTTCTATTTAGAAATCATATTGGGTAGAGCCAGACTGGGGGTGAAACGCGTATACGCTCTGAGGTGTAGTAAAGAAATGGCACTTTCGGATGTGCTGATTATGCCCCAGGCACTTCAAGGTTATTTACATAGCAATACATGCAGCAAAAGAAGGAGATTCCCCACGCAACGCCTTAATGCCTATCTTAACTCTCTAACAGATTCATCGACGGTTGCTCCTGTCCAATCAAAAGCTGTCATTTGATGTTGCATCAAAATAATTGAGAAAACAAAATGGTCACCATTCAAACAATAAATCACCATTACCAGCTGATCAAATGAGGATAGAATCTTGTCATATGGTTCTCTTGGTGCATTTTCGGAATCCCGCAATATCATGGTATCTTTGAAAACGGCGTTAAACCCACAACAGATGGGCATTCTGAGCAGGGGTGGTAATTATCATAAAAAGTAGATAGGAAAAAAAAGGTTCAGTGTCAGGTGATATAATCTTTGAAGTCAAGATAATTGCTCATCACAGAAGAGTGCAGCATAATAAAAACTGCCACGAAGCCATAATAAAATAACGTGGAAAGTAGTATATAAAACCCTTTTCAGACCGCATTGACCTACTTTTTTGTTCCCCCGGGCCGTATTTGGGGCGTAACTTGATCACGTGATCAAGGCATGTCTAGATGGTGGGAGTGGGACCAAGATGGCGGCTGATGTGGGAGTGGGACCAAGATGGCGGCTGATGTGGGAGTGGGACCAAGATGGCGGCTGATGTGGGAGTGGGACCAAGATGGCGGCTGATGTGGGAGTGGGACCAAGATGGCGGCTGATGTGGGAGTGGGACCAAGATGGCGGCTGATGTGGGAGTGGGACCAAGATGGCGGCTGATGTGGGAGGTGGGACCAAGATGGCGGCTGTGGGAGGTGGGACCAAGATGGCGGCTGTGGGAGGTGGGACCAAGACGGCGGACTGTGGGAGGTGGGACCAAGATGGCGGCTGTGGGTGGTGGGACCAAGATGGCGGCTGTGGGTGGTGGGACCAAGATGGCGGCTGTGGGTGGTGGGACCAAGATGGCGGCTGTGGGTGTTGGGACCAAGATGGCGGCTGTGGGAGGTGGGACCAAGATGGCGGCTGTGGGTGGTGGGACCAAGATGGCGGCTGTGGGTGGTGGGATCAAGATGGCGGCTGTGGGTGGTGGGACCAAGATGGCGGCTGATGTGATTGGGCCGAGTGAGGCTCTTTTCAGTCATGTCATGGGTGTTTTCACAGAATAAATAAATAAATAAATAAATAAATTAATTAATTAATTAATTTTAATTAATTAATTTTAATAAATAAATCAATCAATCAATCAATCAAATAAATCAATAAATAAATCAATCAATAAATAAATCAATAATAAATAAATAAATAAATAAAGAAAAAAAAAGTGAAACTCTATACAACGAACCCGGGACTCGAACCAGGGTCCTCTTTATCCAGAGGCAGACACGTTAGCCATTACACCACGAGTCTTGTTGTATATTCCAACGTTAAAAATATGATATATAAATCTTCGGCACATACTGGTGCACTGGTCCATGTTGAATCTAATGGGAAACTTACTTCTATACATTTGCGGTATGGCTGTTTGGATTTATTATCTTAGTCTCATCATGTAGAACATTATGGGAAGTGTTGCGGAGCGAATCGGTGAAATTTTTGAAAAAAGTCAAAGAGGTCTGTATATAGCTCCAAGGGAGACAACTCGTGTAGGCCAAGCGTATGGAAATAGCCGTGTTGGAGCTAGGGGAGCCCCTAATGGACCAATGGGGTCGAGTGAGGTATCAAAGTGAAGCTTATGTGAAGGGGCATTTGATGGGCTGGGTGTGGGGTTGAAATAGCGGCATTCTGCGCATGCGCGGTGGCCCAAGGGTATGGAAATAGCCGTGTTGGAGGTAGGGGAGCCACTAATGGTCCAATGGGGTCGAGTGAGGTATCAAAGTGAAGCATTCGTGAAGAGTCATCTGATGGGCTGGGTGTGGGGTTGAAATATCGGCATTCTGCGCATGCGCGGTGACCAAATGTTATGAAAATAGACATTTTGGAGCTAGGGGAGCCAATAATGGTCCGATTGGATCGAGTGAGGTATCAAAGTGAAGCTTATGTGAAGGAGCAGTGGATGGGTGCATGTAAAATGAGGGGTATGACGTCACTTCCGGTTTGGGTGAATGGGGCGCGACCTCTGGACATCAGACAATCAGAATCGCGTATTTTGACGCGGTGTATTATGGGACATATCCAAGATGGCGGCGTCTGTCTTCTGGTTCAAGATGGCGGCACGGCCGGTGTCGAAAACTGGGCATTTTGTCGGGATGTGGTCATGTAGTGTCGAAAACTGGACCCTGTATGGGCCCCGCTAGAGGTTTTTGCGGTCGAGGTGAGCCACGAATGGTCCGATGGAGTCGGGTGAGGTATCATTGTAAAGCAGTGGTGAGGGAGCATCCGAAGGTATGGCTGTGACGTAAAACTGACGTCATTCTGCGCATGCGCAGTGGAGAAAGTGTATGGAAATAGACGTTTTGGGGTCTAGGTGGACCACTAGTGGTCCGATGGAGTCGAGTGAGGTATCAATGCAATGCATACATGGAGGAGCATGCGCCTACACTAGTGTGTTGTTTGTTTTCGACATTCTGCGCATGCGCAGTAGGTAAATAGCGCTGGGAGGCTGTTTTGGGGCCCAGAGGGGCCATCATCGATACGAGTAGTAGCGAAAGTGGACATTTTGGGGCAGTGAAGGAAGGTATTTGGTGTAGAGAGGGATCATCCTTAGTCCGAAGGTGTCGTGTGAGATGTCATCTTCTAGCAACGCCCGCCAACGCCAAGCTCAACGCTTCAACGCCCTGGTGAATTAGCCCAAAAGCTCTGATTTTCATGGAATTGTCATTAATTCATTGGAAATGCAGTGACGCCCGTCAACGCTCATAGTTACGCCTTGACGCTCTAGCATAACACCATGATATAGACCGGAGAGAGAACAACAACAACAACAAGGATAACACATGAGAGAACAACAAAAACAACAAATTTTTTTCATATAGTTTATTTTCCCCTCCATCATAACATACCCACGCTGGGGGAGCCGCGTTGGGTATGTTTACAATTCAAGAAAGACTCTTGTCCAATCAGAGACCGCCATTTGCATGTCATGTTCGTTCTTGCCCGTTAGATGTATTCTTGTCCAATCAAAAGTCGCCATTTCAGAGAGTTCCGTCTTCGGCCATGTTCGCTCTGACCCGTTTGTTCTAATCATCGTCAGGCAGGCCTGGATATTCATCGGGCAGCATGTCCTGAAACAGTTGTTTGCGCATTCTAATCGCATTTTCCAGGGCCTCGGTGGGTGGTAAACCCATATCCTCTTCCAAGTGACGCTTGGTCTTCATGATGGACCTGTGCGTGGGGTCCCCTTTCATTTGAAGCGGTAGTAAGGTATACTGTTCATAGATCGCCATGGCTGTTTTCCTGATGCGGGGGCGCATTTGGGTGTACGTCTGTTGTAAATTATCCTCTCCGGCGTCCTCGATCGCTTCAGCGTGAGTATTGATAGCTGCTGCCACAATACGATCCCAGAAGGTAGGTTCTGCCTCACTTTCCTGGGATGAAGGCTGATTCTCTGAGGTCAAGCTCTCCATATCAGTAGATAGACTGTCAGCCATCTTGGATTTGGTATCAGTCGATGCACTCATCAATCTCTGTATCAGTATCTGCCTCAACGGGCTCCTCGGCGTCTTCAGTCCCATGTATATTTTTCTGGTGTCGCATCATATCGTAATGTCTGGTGAACGTGCGTTCACACTCAGAACAAGTATAAGCCATGTTGACGGTTGAACGTCGACTGTGCGTGTTTTGTGAATACGCTCGCTTTTATAGACAGTAACGCCCATCAACGCTTAGCTCAACGCTTCAACGCCCTGGTGAATTAGCTCAGAAGCTCTGATTTCATGGAATTGACACCAATTCATCGAAATGCAGTGACGCCCGTCAACGCCCATCGTTACGCCTTAACGCTCGTCTCAACGCTTTAACACACTTTCTTAATGCTTTAACGTTGTTTAATGATGCGTTCGAACAAATGTTTCTTTTGTGCTATTGCTCTGACATACACCGCTTTCCAGTTCATGCCCGAGGTTTTCAACATCGACGCTGTTCTTTCAATTTTCATATGGACTGGGTCCTTATCCAACAATTTCATATGGGTCAGTAAGTCGGCATACCGCTGACGTAAAGCCCGTCGTAGTCTGGGTGCCAATCTGTTATGGGCTAAAATTGCAGCTTCCTCTTTCGAATACCCTTTGCGTTGAAACTTGTTTCCTGTGGCCTCCAACATCTCGCCCATCTCGGCGTCCATACTTTCTTTGAACAAATCCTTCCATAGCCTCGAGTTCACATTATGTTCATTCCCTTGTACGGGTACGGGTTGGGCCTTCACGATTGGGTGATATTCCGGGACTGATGGTATGAAGCGGACCCGCTGTATGGGGGTGGGCTGCTGCTGCTGCTCTGCCACGAGTGGACTCGGCGCATGGTGTAGGGATATATGCCGTTGTGGTGATTCCTCGCCGGGTAACAGGTGGGTCGTCAGCCGGCGATCTTCGGGGGTATGGGCTTTTAAATCTACGAACAGGTAGCCGTACGGACGAATTGTCGCTTCTTGAAACGCCCGCATAAAATGGTCAATGTTCTGAGGATAAATTCGACTACCAACCACACGGATTTGTGCTCTATCAATGGGATTGGAGAACAACACAAAGTATTGGCAGTTCAAGGCAATATCTCTGGACGCCTTCCCTTGAGGAAAGAGATTCTGAATCAAATAGATGACGGACAGATTTCGATGATGGGACCCTTTGGTGAATAGGTCGGCGATTTTCGAATTGTCCTTGGCCGCACTCATCAGATCATCGAGCACTACCACGTTGGTCTGCTCGGAATCGAAGTAATATGGGTTCGTCTATGTCGTGAGGAATTCCTGGGACAAAGCTCACATTCTGTAGTCGTGCAGTTTCGTAGGCGGGCTGCCATTGGCTATAACACCAAACAACACGTGTCGGAGCTGGGGTTGCCACACCTTCCTCTAAGAACTTCATCACCCAGGACGTCCTTCCACATGCCGTAGGGCCGCTCACCGTCATCGTATAGGGATGCTCTACTGCTCTTGTTGGACCTATAGCGGGACTCGGCTGTGTCTCTTGGTTGTGTTTGCGTTGAATGTGCCTGAGCATACTATCGCGACGAGAGAATGCTCTCTCACAGAACGTACACGTAGACGACATGTTCATCTGTCGACCAATACATATCGACTGATGATGGAAACCTTTACACCGCGCGCGCCGGGGTCAAAGGTCAGTTCCGGCCACCACCACCACCACCACCACCGGGCGTTGACGCCCGGTGGTGGCGTTGGTGGCGTTGGTGGTGGCGTTGGTGGCGTTGATGGTGCCGTTGGTGGCGTTGGTGGTGTTGGTGGTGTGCGGTGGTGGTGTTGGTGGAGTCGGTGGTGGTGGTGTGTGTGGTGGTGGTAGAGTCTTTAAATATAGGAATGAATATGTGTCCATCATCAGTCCATATGTATTGGTCGACAGATGAACATGTCGTGTACGTGTACGTTCTGTGAGAGAGCATTCTCTCGTCGCGATAGTATGCTCAGGCACATTCAACGCAAACACAACCAAGAGACACAGCCGAGTCCCGCTATAGGTCCAACAAGAGCAGTAGAGCATCCCTATACGATGACGGTGAGCGGCCCTACAGGGTGTGGAAAGACATCCTGGGTGATGAAGTTCTTAGAGGGATGTGTGGCAACCCCAGCTCCGACACGTGTTGTTTGATGTTATAGCCAATGGCAGCCCGCCTACGAAACTACACGGTTACAGAATGTGAGCTTTGTCCCAGGAATTCCTCACGACATAGACGAACCCTATTACTTCGATTCCGAGCAGACCAATGTGGTAGTGCTCGATGATCTGATGAGTGAGGCCAAGGACAATTCGAACATCGCCGACCTATTCACCAAAGGGTCCCATCATCGCAATCTGTCCGTCATCTATTTGACTCAGAATCTCTTTCCTCAAGGGAAGGCGTCCAGAGATATTGCCTTGAACTGACAATACTTTGTGTTGTTCTCCAATCCCATTGACAGAGCACAAATCCGTGTGTTTGGTAGTCGAATTTATCCTCAGAACATTGACCATTTTATGCGAGCGTTTCAAGAAGCGACAATTCGTCCGTACGGCTACCTGTTCGTAGATTTAAAAGCCCATACCCCCGAAGATCGTCGGCTGACGATCCACCTGTTACCCGGCGAGGAATCACCACAACGGCATATACCCCTACACCATCCGCCGAGTCCACTCCTGGCAGAGCAGCAGCAGCAGCCCACCCCCATACAGCGGGTCCGCTTCATACCATCAGTCCCGGAATATCACCCAACCGTGAAGGCCCAACCCGAGGTTGAAGAACATAATGTGAACTCGAGGCTATGGAAGGATTTGTTCAAAGAAAGTATGGACGCCGAGATTGGCGAGATTTTGGAGGCCACAGGAAACAAGTTTCAACGCAAAGGGTATTCGAAAGAGGAAGC
>JAVTVY010006316.1:0-37801 GCA_036873755.1 Hanleya hanleyi
TGAGCTCAGCTAAGATTGCTTCGGTAGTTTCATAGTTATACATGCATATAGGCCTACAGTATACAATTTACAATATAGATGTAAATGCATATCACACTTCCTGTGATTAAATGTTAATTTCTCATAATTACATTATTTACTTCTCCATACAATTTAAAATATCTCCATTAAATACACTGAATATATACATGAGCATGTGCACTTATGTATGCTTCAATAACTATTACCTTCCATATGTGAGTATCATGTTCCCCTCAAATGCTTAAAGCCAACATATACTTGTAGAATAGGAGTCACATATAAATACCAAAGCTAGTGACATTAGAATAATTTATTCTCGATCAATAGATTGGTGACGGTTGGGTAAGGTTAATTTTTATACTTCACAGAAGTTGCTTGGGCCACATTTATAGAGATGATAGATTTCATTTGAAAGTATTGAGGTTAAGAAGAAATAAATATACCGACAATTGTGAACGTTCTGAACTTTCCAGCACAAAGAATATATGGTATGCACAAGTTTGAATATACAATGCCAGAAGAAGCATGCACTAAAAAAAACATTTTGAAATACATGTACATACAAACAGTAGGTTAACATGGTTATTATCGAGACATTTTTCTGAACACCTGCGATGTATCTTTTCCGCTTGATCTCATTCTGAGGAAGTTTCAGCAAAATCTATTATGGTAAAAACGAACTAATGTAAAAATAGCATAGACTTGTATGAAGTATCCCAGTGGGACGATCGAGAATCAGAAATAATTGGAAGTAAAAGTGTTTAGATTCAACCCATCATGCCAGTGAAGTAATATTGCAATAATCCAACACTTGTAATGAGTTTTGCATAAAGTTTACTTCAGGAGGATTGTAATTGAAATTATTTTGGCATCAGATATTGAAAGCAATCTTCACCGAAAGCCAATAAAATTTAGTTTTTGATATGTATACATGTACAAACAAGTTAGCATCACGGTCTAACTCTTGGTAGTCAAGGTAGTAAAGCCTGCCTTAGTCTGCTTCATGGTCTGAATGACAAACCTGTAAGTTACGGACAATAGCCATGTCCATTCTAACTATTTCATCCTGCTGTGCTGATCATACTAAACATGCATGCTGAATGTCAGTAGAACAGGTCTCACAGAATATATAAATAACTGAATATAAACCCTGTAAATTAAATTAAGCCTAATCGATATAGGACAGGTAACTTTTTGAGTACCGGTATCACAGAAATAAAAGTTAATCATGAAATGTGGGAGTGTGTCATCTGCTTGACTTTGTCTGATCTGATGACCTTAATTACATTCTATATGGCCTGGAGATGGGAAAGTTTCTGGTATCTCCATTGATTCTTCACATACAGCTTTGGGTTACAGATCCAGATCTATCAGCTGTCAAATGTCATTTTTCATGTTTAAATACGAGAACGCATGCATGTACAACCTAGTAGTAAGTGATTGGGTTCTAACTATGCTAAAATAAATACAATTTACATGTAAATAATTGTGAGGGAAAAAAAAGAATTCAAATAAAGAGTTATGCTTTATGTTTAAGAAAAATCAAAATTGCATGTCCCAAGCGTAAATGGGTCTATGACAGACAACTGCATGCATGTACATCTGTAGGCCTAACTTCTAATATTTCTTACCATATTTAACAAATGAAGGTGAATTTCTATGTTTCTTTATGTGACATGAGATAATAAGATCATTGTACCATCTCCACAAGAATAAAAAAGCTACATGTACATGTAGGTGAGTGAGTAGGATTTTGATGTTGCTTTCAACAATTATAAGTTTTAAATGTAATCTGACAGTGACCATCTACAGTGAAAAACTATACTGAACAATAGACAAGAGCTTGTTTAGTAATCCACATTTGGTCAATATTTAATGTTAGTTAAAACATTTTAGGCTTTTCATGGCAACCGACTAGAAAATCCAAAACTACTTATATTTGTGCACCTCTGCCAACTTTAACACAGTAAGTTCCCACACGCTGCCCACAGCCACCATGCATTTATCCTCTTACAAGACTAGAGGCTGTACATTTTTAGAAGAAGACGACATGTAGGTGAGTGAGAGAGTAGTGTCACTTTCACCATTTTCTCTGCCATATCATGAAGACCCAGTCATATTATTCTGACACCAGGCCAACCATTCCTTGATCTATCCTCCTCTTGCTGAGTGGCAAGAGAGGGAGGCAAGGTCCATTTTTTAAGTCGGGTATGACTCGATTCGGGATTGAACATGGAACTAGCAGTTTGCTGAGGCGAGCGCTCTGCTATCGCAGTGCAGTCTGTACACATGTATCAATCATTAAAGAGGTAAAAGCGTCATTTAAAAAATATTCAGCAAATAACATATTTCGATAAAAGTTATTCAGTAGTTGAAAGCAACTATGGTGAACGTGTTTCTGTGACCTCATTTTTTAATATCACGGGCATTGAAATCACAGTTCTGACATTCTCTGAAAAACGTAACAGCACCTGCACTTGGCTCCAGTGCCTGAGATGACGTCAGAAAACGCGCACTGGCATTCCGAGCGTGATGCTTTGCAACGTCATACTCGATCTTAGAACTTTTATCGCACTGTGACGGCTTCTAATGTGACGTCATGGATACCTGATCACGTTATCCGACCTCATCTCAGTCATTTCCCATTTTCATGTTGTTCACTAGACCGAATTGAAGAATCTGACAATATTGATCCCTATATGAAATACAAGATTTCAATATTTGAAAATCTTTTGGCAAATGTTGCAAGTGATCATGCTGTTCAGTTTACCCGAACAACTAAAATCACGCTACTACCTCTTTAACAACAGTTCATGTAAGAATTTGATCACAAGAAATTTGAATGACAAGTTGAAATAATGCGCTCCGAATTGACTTATACGTAAAGGGGGGGTATTCTTTGTTTGCCAATCATCAACATCAGTTCCAGGAAGTTCACAATTACAAATATGTAATATGCCAACATTTACAGATACAGATAATGTAAATGTATTATGTAGGTGTGCACGAAGGACAGTTTGAGGTTGGTCATATTGATTTACAGTTACATTCATACTGATATGTTCTAAGTAAATCCTGAATAAATATGCTTATCTATGACATACATTTGAGTTATTATTAAAAGAATGGTGGTCCATACACAGGTTGATGTGAACTGATGACAAGTTTCCTAGGCTACTGGGACAAATTCCTGAATTGTAAGATTAATTGACCTGGCCAATACCAGGGGATGGGATTACTCCAAACTAAGTTGAGATACAATAGTCAGGGGTTGGGATTGTACAGGTATACCCAGACAAATACAATGAAGAAGATATGAAGATGCGGCACTTATGAGAATAACAACAACCACAGATCTATACATGTACATCTGCATGACACAGTTTGTTATGGAGTTGAATAATTTGAAGAAAGATAATATGTACAACTTAACAGATAAAGTCTGATACATGATGCAATACATAATAAAAAGTCAAGAACTTCATACTGTAATCGATTATCACATTATCTGACCACGTGAACACTATGTTTTAGAACCGACAGCAAAAAGTCCAGGTCTCTAGACCGGGCACCCTAAATACAGACCGATGCAGACCAATACAGACCGATACTTATAAAGGACAGACCGATACTAAAAACATACAGACCGATACCTATGTATCATTGATTACGACTTTTAGAATACATAATTGGTACTTTGTGGGATTTTCTCATAAAAAAACGATTGTTTATAGCGCAAAACGATATCGCAATTATCTGCGCCCGTCTACAGAATTACGGCGCTCGGTCTGACTCGACACTGTCTGACGGAGTCTGAGCTACAACCATTAATGTACAGGTGTGGCTTACCGGATTGTTTATATTATTACACAGATTGTCAGCACACCAGATAGCATGTTTGGAAACCCACGATTACGGGTTAACCGAGAATAAATTCAGAAACAGACATACTGAGGGATACCCGCATAGCGGAAGGATTCTCCTATTACAATGAAGTAAACTATGCTAGTCACAAGTTACTTCTTGGAGAATGATGGCTAATAATTCCTATATGTGAATTGACTTGACTTTTGTGGTGTATATAAACATATGCCATCAGTAAAATACTGAGAAGATCTGATCATGTTGATGACATGTTATGATCTGCGTTGAGACTCCCTGACGAGGGTTAATCGCTAATTCGTATATTATGAATTAAAAAAACAACCCGAAACTCTGTTTCTGTAAATATATTTCTACAGAATTTACCCGCAGTTTGATAACTAAGGGCAGGAGTCGGAGTCTGAGCTACAACCATTAATGTACAGGTGTGGCTTACCGGATTGTTTATATTATTAATAATGGTATCACTGCTGCTCATGAAAAGCGAGCTCTTTGTTCTAATTTGTGGAATCTATCGCAGTATCTACTGCTCTTGCATAAACACACCAGCCGAACCGGTCCGCCGGGAGAGTCGGTGCATGGAAGCTGCTGGGCCACCCAGGCGGTAAGTTACAAATTCATATTATGTACACGTATGACATGTTTACACTCATTTCCATGTGTTAACTAGATTGTGAATGGTTGCTAAATGTCATGAACTAGAATCAATGAATTAGAAACATGATGTATTCAAATGGCATAGGAAATGAAGTGTGAAATAGTAACACTATGAACTTATTTACCGCATTTGTTAATTGAAACAAGATATAAGAATTGCATGTTTGAACAGAGATCAGAGCTAGCAAGGTTATATTGACAGGTCATATATATTATCACCAAAGTATCACACTATGTTAACAATTACTAACAAGTACATGTATGTCATTATGGCATTATGCTATCTTTTAGGTGATAATTCTTTATAAATTATATTAGTATAAATATGCTACTAACTATAAGCTTATATTAACCAAAAAAAGATCTCTCTATTGCAACTTAATATTTGAAAGGGTATCGAAACATACCTTAACTCAGTGCTCTACAGGGCTTGTTAATAGTACCCCTGGTCATTTAGTTAGTTTGGTTTTATACCAAGCTGACCTGCCTTTATACATGTAATATATACATAGATCTACACTCCCATAGTACAGTTTGACAGGTGAGCGATTTAAAATTCAATGATGTAAACAATACCTGGATAGAAATAGGTCAACATTCAGGAGAATTTCTTATCTTCACCATGTAAAGTTTAAGGTTGGTGACCCAGCAATATATGGAGATTTCTGTGGTGTATATGGTCACACTGCCATAACAAGAGCTCATCACCCAGGAGCTATGTAAACATGCTCATTATCTGTCTTGTGTACTCTCGTCCTAAATTATGCACATCAAAAAAGTTAGTGCATACACCAAGAGAAGTGTTGTAAAATTTTCTGCTGTAATTTATATTGATAAAACAAGACTATAAAAAAGAAGGTATAGTGAAGTCTATGGTTGGCCATCCCTGCCAGAATTCGTCATTTAGAGGCTGCCTCTAAATAATATATACCATGGTATAAAATGCCAAGCCTGCCATAATTCGTATTTAGAGGCTGCCTCTAATTATTTTGTACCATGGTATAAAATGCCGAGCCTGCCATAATCCTATTTAGAGGATGCCTGTAAATCGCCAAGCCTGTCACAATTCGTATTTAGAGGCTGCCTCTAATTATTTTGTACCATGGTATAAAATCGCCAAGCCTGCCATAATTCCTATTTAGAGGATGCCTCTAATTCATTTTAGCCGTAAGTCGTAAATTTTCGCCTTCTTATTACTTCCACCAATGATATGCGCTTTCACAAATTTGGTGCCATATCTCTACGCTTGTTACAAGTTTACTCATTGGTCAAATTTAATATTCTTGATATGACATCGAGTTGTTTATGACTTACGGCTAAAATGAATTAGAGGCATCCTCTAAATAGGAATTATGGCAGGCTTGGCGATTTTATACCATGGTACAAAATAATTAGAGGCAGCCTCTAAATACGAATTATGGCAGGCTCGGCATTTTATACCATGGTATATATTATTTACAGGCAGCCTCTAAATACGAATTGTGGCAGGCTTGGCGATTTAGAGGCATCCTCTAAATAGGAATTATGGCAGGCTTGGCATTTTATACCATGGTATATATTATTTAGAGGCAGCCTCCACATTGACTTTACCATGTTTACATTGGTTAGGCTTCATGGTTTTACTTATGGCTCATACATGTATACAAAAATGATACAGATATATTTTCACTCACCCTGACATTCCATACTATTTTGACAACTGCATTAGGTCCGCCCCCCATGTTGTCTTTCGTTGATTTTTATCCCATTTTAAGTACTTTTGTTTGGACATTCTCAACTTGTTTTGAAAAATTAGACAAATCACAATGCTGTAGCCCCATAAGCTGATAAGAGCAAGAAAATGAACGGCCTCTCCTCCAAACAGGATGAGAAGAGATGAGATTGTTGAAGCTGAGTGAGACTGAATCTGAGAGGTCTGATGTGTTTTGGTCAACTGGAAACACAACAATTTTGCGTTTGTTGGACTTTCGGCCGGGAAATTCCTGCTCAATGAATGTTACCTTCATCTTTAGATAGTTAAGTATGGCTTGCCAAAAGCAGACAACTTAAAAGTCGGGGAAAATAAAAAAAGTCAAACATTTCCCTGGTGTAAACTTCTGACAGAAGAGTTCAAATTCAGGGTCGACAACTTGAGATCTCTTTTGGTCGCATCAAGGGTGGTAACTCCTGCACGTTAGTCACATCAGGGGGTATAACTCTTGCTATCCTAGAGATTGTTTTTTTGGGGGAAGAAGATCGCCAAGAGCATGGTCTGGTTATTGACAGACCTGTACATATCATAGACAGAATACAACAGAATTGAATGCCCATCAGTTGTGCCCAGATTTGGGTTAAAAAACGCGCAGATAAGTACATGTAAACAAACATACATTAACACTCAAAATACATAGTGATGCGTGCACATGTACACATATTAAAACACGATAAAACTACAAAAAGTACATATCGGTACCGTATACCGGTACATAAAAAAAGGAAACGAAATAAATAAAATTGTAACAGATACACAGATAGAAACTTCGATATCGTCATATGGTTATTTTAAAACATGGCTATTTTGGTATCGGGTAAATGGAAACCCTTTTATATATTTGCATGTTGTTTTATCTGTTGTCTGATGTTTGTAGTTGTGTATGTTTTATATGTATGTATGATTGCGTTTTAGCCTTGCTAGGCACAACTTTTATGCAAGTAAACCTATTCTATTCTATGAACTATTCACAAACGTAAACTTGGCAATGTTTGTATCTAAAAAGATAGTGTGGCAAAGTTCTCTCGCGTTTCACATAATTTCCAAATCTTAGGTGCCGTTACATGTAAAACTTAGATATAATATTTACTCTTGTCTTGTTTCCTCATCCTCGTGGTATCATATTGTATTCCTCCCACTGTCAGATATAACAGCTTGCATACTCTGGCAAGAATGTTTTTTCCTATAAAAAAACGTATAAAAATATTTTTCATAGTAGACTACTTACTTTGCTGTCGTCGTTGGAACAGTTGTCTTGGCGGTGAAAAACCATTTTGTAAAATGTCCTGCTGCACGAAATATTCACTGTAGCACTATACAATCCGCACGTATGTATATTGAATAATAACGACGACTATTACACAATCCTAATCCATCTCACCTCGCTTATCATGCCTAACCTATAAGAAGACACAACTCGCTCAGATCTATCAGTCCAAATGATACCCATTTAATTAACCAGTTTATTATATATGCCCTTCCTTGAAATCGCCAACCCCATACTGTTAATCATTGTCATGTAAAATCAACAGAGAGGTATACTGATGTGGACTGAGGTCTGTCTCGACATATATAAAGCTTACACACAGAAGTAAGTTTGTTTATCGGATTATGAAAATTAACTCCTTATCTAATCAAACACTGTAAGACGCCAGGTTTTAACACACGTGGTGGACAATTTCCACAGTTTGACTAAAGGAAAGACACAGTCAACTAATTAGACAATAGCGAGATACCCCGACTCCAGATTATTCCAAGGCTATCCAAAGCCGTTAATTGGACCCAGTATGGCGCCGGTTATACATGTATCAATGATATCTATAGTCTGCTATTTGCTCCATGGACGAAGAGACGAGACAAAGACACACCTTCATAGTTTATCGTGTTTATCCCAGATCGAATCAACACAACCTTCATGGTTACATGGATAATAAAACGACTAAGTTATATGGCTAATTCAAAGACGTAATGAAGTGTATCTTTTGGCACGATGTCACTGACGGAATCCTATGTACGGTAAGTTTGTTTATGTCCACAACATAATAAACCATCTGTTATGAAATAGACAAAATATACAGGAAGCAGGGTGAGTTCAAAATATAATTGGTGCAGCAATAAAGAACACACAACTTCTCAGAAAACTATCCGTCAAAGCCTGTGTCTTAGTTCTTTGGATAGGTTGAACGCTGAATGAAGATATAAAGATTGTGCTTGTCTGCGATAGTGGCGTCTTGGTACCCTTTTGTAGTGACCACTCTCCAGTTTTCATTCTTTTAAACTCTCGTATCCCTAGGCCGAGCTCTTTTAAGCGTTTAATTTGGAACTACGACAAGGCTGATTGGGATAAATTTCGTGATATCCTTGCAAATGCAAACTTGGACGACCTACTAGATGAGAGTGATGTAGATAACTGGTGCCAACGTATTACATCTACCATTATTAAGGCATCAAACGAATCCATTCCTAACAAATATGTATATATTCACCCGAATGACAAATCTTGGATAACAAGTAAAATTAAACATGAAATGAGAATCCGTGACAAACTCTTTAAGCAATCAAGGGTCTCCAAAACGGAAAACAACGTTGTGCTTTTCAAGCGACAAAGAAATTACGTAAATTCCCTCGTTCGTTCCGCGAAAGAAGATAATAAGACAAAAACAGCAGAGAAAATTGAGATTGGTAGGGTTGGTTCTAAGGATTGGTGGAAGTTGAGTAAATCGTTTTTGAAGGACGGCAATGTCAACTTCAGCGAAATTCCACCGCTTGAGAGAAATGATGGTTCTTTTGCACATGGGAGTGCGGAAAAAGCTGAAATTCTAAATTCATTTTTTACAAGTATTGCTAGTATTGATGATTCGAATGTTCAATTGCCTCCTTTATCCATGTACACTGCTAATTCTTTAGACTCATTTATTATTACCCCTACTGATGTATTTGATATATTGTCTAACCTGAACACTACCAAAGCTATAGGACCAGATAAAATTAGCCCGAAATGCTTGTTCGAATCAAGAAATGTATTGTCACCAATACTTGCCCGTTTTTTTAACCAATCGTTGAAAAGCTCTAAATTTCCGACTGATTGGAAACTTGCAAATGTTACACCGCTATATAAAAAAGGTGAGCGTCACACATCTAGCAATTATCGTCCAATATCACTTTTAAGCTGTCTTAGCAAAGTGATGGAAAGAGTCGTATTTAAATATATATATAATTACTTAAGGCATGATATAACTCCATGCCAATCCGATTTCCTCCCTTCACAATCTACCGTTACTCAACTGCTAGATATCTATTTCGATTTGACCAAAGCACTTGATGAGCAGAAGGAAGTGCTTTTCTTATTTTTCGATATATCCAAAGCCTTCGATAGAGTTTGGCATAAAGGCCTCGTTCACAAATTAAAACAATTTGGCATTTGCGGTAGTCTTTTGACCTGGTTTGAAAGTTCCCTTATGAGCCGTTGCCAGCGTGTCGCCATTCAAGGCAAGGAATCTACAATTTTACACCTCCATGCGGGCGTACCACAAGGTTCAGTTCTTGGTCCCCTTCTATTTCTCTTATTTATAAATGACTTACCTGCTAACATCGTTAACAATATACGCCTTTTCGCAGATGACACGTGTTTATATATTATTTCCGATGACTTGTATTCACAGCTTGATTCTATCAATCGGGACTTGGGAAAAATTACCGAATGGGCAAAAACATGGCTGGTGGACTTCAACTCATCTAAAACTGTTTCACTCCTAGCATCATTGCGGCAGTTACCGTGCTCCATTGTATTATCTTTTCAAAATTCAACCCTTCTAGAATCAGCGAACCATAAGCACCTTGGTGTCATATTGAACAATAAGGCCAACTGGAATGACCATATTGAAGATCTTTTGTATAAAGCTCAGAAAAAAACTGTCAATATTTAAGGGTTTAAAATATATACTAAATGTCTGGAAATCATGTACAAAAGTTTTCTAAGGCCGAGTTTGGAATATGCCGACGTCGTTTGGGACAATCTTACTCAAACATCTGCTATTAGACTTGAAAATATACAAAAAGACGCACTTCGAACTATAACCGGAATAACCTGTAGTGCTAGTACCGAATCATTAAATGAGGAAGCTGGATTTAAGCCTCTGTCAATGAGACGAAAGGAGCACAGACTGGAAATGTTTTATCGAGTTGTAAATGGGATGACACCAGCTTCTCTGTTCGCCCATCTTCCTGTTATGGCAAATGAACGAAACCCCTATAATATTCGTAATGCAGATTTATTTACCCCATATAGGTGCCGAACTCAGTTATTTCAGAGATCCTTTTTCCCGACCACTCTTCGTGATTGGAATTTACTGCCCACCCCAATAA
Organism: Hanleya hanleyi; assembly: GCA_036873755.1. NCBI lineage: Eukaryota > Metazoa > Mollusca > Polyplacophora > Lepidopleurida > Hanleyidae > Hanleya > Hanleya hanleyi. The sequence goes on from JAVTVY010006316.1 coordinate 10,676, forward strand.
CAAGCTCCCCAACATTAGCGATATTTAAAAGTAGATTGCAAAACATGACACGCATACCCCACCCTCCGCCTTGGTATTACGTTTGTTCTCGAAAAGAAAACATTATCTTATGTCGCCTGCGAAATGGTTGTAGCAATTTAAAAACTCACTTGTTCGATAATTTTCTGTCCAATTCCGCTTTATGCAATTGTAGAAATGCAGACGAAACCATTGAACATTTCTTTTTTCACTGTCCTTTATTCCGAGAGCAAAGAGTTTCACTTTTAAGTGACCTCGAAATTTTTTACCAGTTTTCGCGCGTGCCACCCGCTTTATTTCTGCTGCTAGGCGACCCCGAGCAAAAATATCGAAACAAATACTAGTATTCTCTGTGCATTAGGAAAATTTGTTGCTTCCTCTAAACGGTTTGCCTGATTTATTTGTGCTATCATCATCACTTCAAATCCTTTTTCTTTTGCGGCCAGCCAGACTTGATGACTTGCGCAGAGCACGCAGATGTTTTTCTCAACCATAGTTTCTGGACATTAATTAATTTTAATCTTTTTGATAAATTTTCTATTTTGATATTCACGTTAAACGCCATTACCTTATTTATATGTAAATAATCTGCTTTATTGCAATCTTTATTTGTACGAATATACTGTGTACTGGGGAGACGTCCTGATAAGCATATGCTTATTTCGTTCCCTGTTGCCATTGAGCAAATAAAGTTACTTAAACCAAAGATTGTGATTATTCTCATCAAGATGGTTAGCAACCCGCGTGCATTGCTAATCCGGGATACCGCTGTTGGATATTGGTAAGCTTATTGTTAATACAATACTCACCAAATACAATCTAATTAAAAGTCTGGAACTCCCTCCCAGTTTTGTATATATCAAATTAGTGCCATTACTTAAAACTCGTGTAGAAAACTCCCTAAATACAATAGACTGGGTCATATAATTTTATAGAAGACTCTAGCTGTCTGAACCATAATGCTGCAGTAATTAATTTTACTGCAGCAATCAAGGTAAATCAAACTTATCTTCCACAGACGCCGACGTGGAAGGCAAGTTAATCCGTTTGTTAATCCGTTTAGTCCGCATGCTAACAGCTTACACAGCTAGCGCTTGTTTTCCTACACATATGAATCTTGTGACAAATGTTTTCAATGCCACCATATTCGCCGTAATATTGCATGGGCATATCGTTTTGGTTCAAGGTTTGATATTTTAGATATACTAAAAATACAGACACGCTGAAATGTATGCGAAAACAGACGAAATCTCAATTCCAAACGTCAGTCGACACCCCACCTTTGGCTCTCAGCATTTACAGCGTTAAACTTTTCTGTACGAAATCAGCTTTTTGCACAGAATTGAACAAATTAATAATTAGCCTCACGAAGGTAACAGCTAATGAAGATTGGTCTATGTAACCGTATAACTACTCCTTCACTAGGACTGAGATTATTCGGATCATGTAAAATTTTAATTAGATTTTATAAGACACACTTTGGAATGGGCTTGTCTAATGCCAACCATCTGTATCATCATCCTTAACGATGGTGCACACAATAACATGCTCATCTCCCTATTTCTTCTAATTGTCCGACAGTGATATTTGAAGAATGTTAACAGAATTTCTCTCCACAGATTCCTGATGTTGAGTTTTGCCGTCTGAATAATTAAAAGAAATGGGAAAACATGAAAAGTCTTCGTAAATTGAACTAACAAAATGTGATAATCACTTTGTACCCAGGTGATGATCAGTTAAAGCAAGTATTTCACGCATGAACACAAATTATGGGTTATATCCAGTAGAAATTTCTTATCCAACTCATTTTACATAATTTTTACCTCGAGCGTGAACTGAAGTGAACAGGTGTGTATTTCTTTCCTTTTTTTTCTTCTTTCTTTTTTTCAATATTTTGGTGGTCACGTTATGGACCCTATACCTTGTCAAGGGCCATGGTTTCGTTATGTCGTTTCATGTATGTGTTATACATGTAATTCTTCTCATAATGTGTTTGTGCTCTTAATATAATTGTGCTCTTATGCTATATATATTTTATGTCCTTTGTACGTAATGTGATTGTGCTCTTAATGTAAATATTGTGCTCTTATGCTATGTATATTGTATGGGGTACGGAAAAGTTCCCCCCTGGAAGATTCCACGAAGCAGCAGTACCCCTGGAACCCTCTACCCCCCTAGGAATTTCCCCCCCCCCCCCACCGGAAATTATCCCCTCCCTACCTTTCATATACTAAGTGAAACTCAGAGAACAAAATATATGAAAAATGAACATTCATGGTTTATTAAAATATATACTGAAAACTAGACATATCGCGATCACATACATTTACTGTCATCAAGAAACAATAGTTGGGGGGGGGGGGACACCCGTAGGTGTGAAATCTAAGATACAATTGATTTGACAGCACAATATATGATTAGGATGGAGGATCACAGTAATGAGTAAACATTGCCACTTCTGAAAGGATTATCTATTATTTATATTATCCTTTGATATTTCTGATGAGTAAAACCTGTATTTATTATTAATATGGAATTTAAATTTTTTTTTAAATTCTCTTAATAAAGATATATACTTGTAAAATTATGTCTGTTTTATTTAAAACTCAATTTATTGGAAGGAGTTTACCATTAAATTTGATTGGGGAGGGGTACTGTCGCTATATGTCTAGTTTTCAGTATGTATTTTAATAAACCATGAATGTTCATTTTGCATATATTTTGTTCTCTGAGTTTCACTTAATATATGAAAGGTAGGGGGGGATAATTTCCGGGGGGGAGAAATTCCTAGGGGGGAGTTTCAGGGGGCACTTATTGCCGGGGATCTTTTCCAGGAAGTTTTCCGGGGATATTTTCCTACACTCATATATAATGTCCTTTGTAACTTTTTATATACATGTACTCGCTCCAAGTGGGGCGCCTTATATGGCAAATAAATAGCTATCTAACGTTAAGTATTTTTATTTCTATGGCCTGTTATTTTTTTATTTTTTTTTAATTAACCCCCCCCCCCCATATATATATCTCATAATGTAGTAAACGAGGAATATAGAGGGTGGAGTATTGTTTTTCCATTATTTCTTTTTCAGGCCAAAGATATAAAAATACTTCAGGAAAAAGAAAAGAAAACAGAAATTCACTTTAAAATTTTCGAGCCCAAATTCCCCAAAGAAAGTTCTGTTACCATGTGGATTGAACTGCCTTAAAATGTCCCTGCTGATGGCACGTTTGGGCACTGGACAGGGTCAGGTATGGCACTTCAACAAATGTAATACTGTTTGCATAAACATTACCGTTTGCATAAACACTGAAGTCCTCAAGAGCCCGAACCCCACCCTTCCCCCAAAACACACTTCACAGACACACGGTGCCATTGCCATACTCCATACCCCATGCAGTGGTACACAAAAACTCGAAGTGACAGCAACCAAAATAACACACACACACACACTCCCACACACTAATCCAGTTCATATTCCTACTAGGGATTATTTGCGTGGTTCTAAAGATTAATCTGACCACGAGTGATGACAATGTCCCGTATCTAAGACAGAACTCTATGTTATCACGCTGACAGGAGGGATATAATCCTGTTTTGATAAAGCTTTCGTGTGTGCTGATACAGACAGTCCCATTCCTGTTGAACATAATTCCAGGGCAAATTTTTATGTTTTTATTTCGATCAGCTATTCCCCAAAAAAGGCCTTTCTCTCCAGTGCGCATGCTCACAATGACTCCACACACCATACGTTTTGCTCCACGACATCCGCGCTATTCGAGACCACAGGCGCCTTCCTAGTCAGCGCATCACAAATACGAATAGATATATTCTTTCTATACTACTCACCTTCATGCTAATTTTGATGTCTGCATCATAAATATAATTCTGGCAATGTTCTATCTAGTTATTCCTACCATGTCATCCAGTTAGCGCATCAGTCAGAGGGTCCTTTCCGATACAAAACAATAGCTGGTTGAGCGAAAAAAATCGGAGTAGGCCTACACTGGCGTCGGAAGTGGGGAAGGGGCACCCAAATGTGTGTGGGGGCAGACAACAACCTCTGTGCCTCTCCCCGATTTTTGCTCACCAACGCTGCTGGCGGACTGAAAAATACACTCCACGCCGCGGATTCACGACCCCTTTCTGCTAGTATTAAACCCCTTGCCACAGAAAGAATGCTGCCTTAGTAGTAAATAAAGCGTAAATCTCGTAGCACAAGAGGGATGGCGTTGTGAGATAGAGTAAATTGCGTCACTTCCGGAGACGACGTCACTTCTGGTTAGCGTTCAATACCAGTAGAGGTCACTTTCGATGCGGGGCGTGGTCATTTTCCGTCGCGTGACTGTCGGGGTGGATGCAAAGCTAGGATGTTTCCGAAAAGATGCGGAGAAACCGAGTTTACACCCAGTCAAATGGGTCTAGACGGGCCCTACCGGGTCCCAATATATCAAGAAGGGTCTCGTCATTAAGCCCAAATGAAGTAGAGATTGGAGTGGGATTTCTCGACTCTCTATACTACAATCCCTCATCAGGACCTTATTGACCGTCTAAGTTCATTAATAGTATCTGTGTTGAAGAAAACTGATCGTAGATATATTAATGTCAGAAGCCATAAAGCATTCTTTAGCTCTACTACATACAAGAGATATCATTCATGGGATGTTTCTTTGTTTATAGAGTTGCCTGAATTTCTCATTAAAAATATCTATGTGAAATTTGGCAACACAATATATCAGCAGCATATAGGTATTCCAATGGATACTAATTGTGCACCCCTGTTGCCTGACCTATATCTGTTCTCCTATGAATATGACTATATGCAGGCGCTTTCAAAAACCGATCCATTCAAAGCCCGTTCCTTCTCATTCACCAAACGCTATATAGACGATCTTCTCGCTGTGGATAATCGCTATATAAATGACGCAGTGAAGGATATATATCCACCTTCACTGGATTTGAAGGAAACTACAGATAGCCCCACAGGCACATCTTATTTAGATCTCTACCTCTATAAAAATGAAGCGGGCATTCTCTCTCGTCGACTTTATGACAAAAGAGATGATTACAATTTCGACATCGTAAACTATCCCTTTCTGGATAGTAATATTCCAGTGGGACCTGCATATGACGTATACATATCTCGCTTAGTAGCATTTGATAGATCCTGTGTTAAATGTGATGATTTTAATCAACGTCACAAAACATTGTTGCAGAAACTTATAAAACAGGGTTATTCCACCAAGCGCCTCCACTCAAAGTTTCTCAAATTTGACGATACATATCGCATGCTGATAGCAAAATACGAACGTAGCGTGCAAGATCTATGGCGCTACGTTTCGTAACTTGTGTCTAATTCCGCTTAACCCGGGGCTAGGGGCTGTATGAACTCATGTACTTCAAGATCCTCATGGTACTCATATGAACAGTCACAATCAAAGCGTGACTGAGATACATCATTCTTTAGATGACGACTTTACAACGAATATTATGGATTAAGAATAATGATCAGCGATACGGATTTGATATTTTTGGAACATCATGATGTCTTGCCGGCATCATTGAAAACTGTTGACCGCTTCTCTCTTGCAGGAAACAAGCCTATGTTTATGTATACTATGATTGTCTTTTTGAATTTGGTGCTAATACTGTTATGTGGAAAATGGAATAGATCTTTGAATTATGGACGCGGATATTCTCTAATGGACGACGGCTGGTATGAATGACGGACTAGACGCTTGTAATTTGCCCGAATATGACATTTGAGGAGGAACTGTGGGGGTGTGCTGGGAGTGTCTGTGCAACAGACGGATCATTCTGGGAACCAATGCGTCGTGCAGGGTTTCCCTTTGAAGCTGTAGTGATGTAGACTATGATCGAAGTGAATTTTACCAGGACTGACGTGAGGATGCGCATACGCAGTCGAGGAGCAGTAAAGAAAGATGGCAGTTTAGGGATGTGCAGGAGCGTGTTTGGTCGACAGATGGTTCATCCGTGGCCCAACTGGACCGTAGAGGGTATCGTCTTGAAGCTCCCGTGGTGTAAACTACTATTGGTGTGGTATTGACCGGAAGTGACGTCATAATGCACATGCGCAGTCGAGATGAAAAAGAAAGGGAAAGATGAAATACTGTGGGTGTGCCGGGGAGTTTTTCGGAGAAATAGAAGTCACGCAGGGTTCCAACGGACCATGCAGTGTGTAGTCGTGAAGCGCTGGGCGTGTAGACTACGACTGGCTTGTGTTTTACCGAAAGTGACGCCATGGTGCCCATGCGCTGCCGATGAGTGGTAGAGAAATATGCCAGTTCAGGGGTGTGGAAGGGCGTGTTTGGACGATAGGAGGGCCAACCTGGGTCCGACTGGGTGGTGCAGGGTGTCATCTGGAAGCTCTCGTGCTGTAGACTATGGCTGGCTTGGGTTTTTTTCGCAGGAAGCGACGTTGTGGTCGTTGAAGCCATAAAATAGGTGTCTGTGGGTGTTCCTGTGTTACGTCTGTAAAACTAACCCTAAACAAAAGACGTACATGGTCGGCGTCTAACCTTCAACATGGGTTATACATGCTCTGAATGCGAATGCACTTTCACCAGACACCAGGATATGATGCGACACCAGAAGAATATTCATGGGTACAGAGAGACCGAGGGGCCAGAAGCCGATGAAGATATTGAGAGCGTATCGGTTGATTCTGTGACAGCGCCTATTAAGCTCTATTAATACCCACGCTGCGGCGATCGAGGATACCGGACAGGATAACTAGCAACATGTTTACATCCAAATTCGTCCCTACACCAGGGAAGTAGTTATGGCGATCTATCAACACTGTAGTCTGTTGCCGGTTGCGCTTAGTTCCATAATTACAAGCGTCACTTGAAATAGGATATGGGGTCACCGCCCACAGAGGGAAAACAGATGCTCCATGATAAGTTGCCGAAACAGTATCGTGGACTTCTGGAAGACGCTTGGGGATGGACGAGAGCGAATGGACGAACGTTGAACACGAACAAGAGGGAACAGACCAAAGACTGCCAAAACACAAGGGCAGTTTCTCAGAGGACAGCTTCTGATTTGACAAGAACAAATACGGTTAACGATGCGTCTGATATATGGACAGTAGTACATGAAAATTGTAAACACATCCAACGCGGCTCCTTCAGATTGGGTGCAATGTGATGGAAGGGAGAATAAAATGTGTAATACGCAACATGCTGTTGTTCATCTCTCTTTAACTGGTCGTTTAGGGGGATTTTACTCCAAGCGTTAGGGTGACACTGCGTTATGACGGGCATTGGGCACGCCTCACTCGCTCACTCATTCAATCACTCACGTCTAACTCATTTATTCACTCAATCACCCACTCTCTAACTCACTCAGCCACTCGTTCTTCGCTCATTCACTCATTCAATCACACTGTACCCACTATGTCAGACCAGACATACCCGTCATGCCCTGCCCACTATACCTTATCGCTCACGGTATCCACCATACTCACCTACACGGCTCATTTAGTCAGGATGGTCCAACTATCGCCCAACCTATACCATCTTACCGAGCTAAGGGAATTTCCCATTTCATTACATAATTAATGGTGCATACTTCTTTAGTTTTTCTTAAGAAAAATCATATTACAAACGGCCTAACAAGTTTGAAAGAAACAAAATCGGCGGCAGTTCACAGGGAAAAGATAACTTTTCTATTCTGTGATGGGAGCACTTGGACGCCCACCAAGTCATCATTTAAACCCATTGCTTTCTGGAGGTGTGTCTTCGTTCTATGAACGTGGTTGCGTCGATGTCGTATCTCACGGAACCAATCGGATGTGCCTATTTGGGAAACGCCCTAATATACTCAGATATCATCCGTTACCGCATAGCTACGTACAGAAGTGTCTACGTATGTTCGTGCCATGCGTTCGAATGATGTCCCCTACATAACCCTAAAATGCGATCTGTCTCTACTAGTCCGCCACTGGGCATGCGGACTAAAACATCACTTCCGGTAAAAAAAACTGACGCCAATTGTAGTCTACACCGCGAGAGCTTGAAAACCACACCCTGCACGACCAGTTTGGCCCATCTATTGTCGAAACACTTTGATTGATTGAAATTGTAGTTTAAGGGTTGCTTCCCATACGAATTTCGTGATCCGTCAACTCCATGGTTCATTTAGATTTCACTGTAAATTTCTAGTTCAGTTAACATCTTCACAATCGCTATATCGTAAACCCTCAAGCAAAGTTTCCTTCAAATGAAAATCCATTGTCGGAAAATATTTATTATAATTTTTTACGATTTTATTACACAGAATAAAGCATGGTATTCTATGGTGGTCTGTTGCAATTATATTTACATGTAGGTCCAGTAACGTCACACTGCCTTAATACTTATATTTCAAACTGTGTATGCACTTTCCATTGCTTGATTCAAGCTTAAGGTGTGTATACTTTGAGTTTCAACACAGACTCACTGTTTCAATGTGCATGTTTCACCAAAATTGGGAAAATTAAATGCAAATTCAAATTGACTTGACACTTATGAGTTGCCATCTCCCAGATTTTGGCGTAACATGCACATTGGAACAGTGAGTCTGTGTTGAAACTCAAAGTATACACACATTATGCTTGAATCAAGCATTGGAAAGTGCATACACAGTTTGAAACAGTTTATGTCACTGGACATAAATTGCAGTTTACTCTGTGTAATAAAATCGTAAAAAAATTGCAATAAATATTTTCCGACACTGTTTGCAATGGTCTTTCATTTGATGGAAACTTTACCTGAGGGTTTACGATCACTTTAAATAAATCATAAAGAGAGAGCAAAGGGAAGCATAAACATGCAGAAGAAGAATCGAGTGGAGGATATCGTCTATGTACAAGTTCGTCGGTCTATTTTGGTCAGGTTATACTGGTAAGTTTTTTGTGCTCGTACTCACGTGAATGATTCCTTTGTAATTGTTTCCTCACCGAACGACTACTTACCTGCCTGGATTTTGTGATATGTTTATTGCAGGAATAAGCCTGAAAGGCTTTTCTCCCATACATGAAGTGCTGGCTTGGGAGCCCAAACAGATGAACAGTCTAACAGTTCAAAGAGGGACTAATTACCAGACTGGATTTATCTAAGAGTTCAAAGATGGAACAATTGACTACTTGCCAGACTGGATTTATCTAAGAGTTCAAAGATGAACCAATCGACTACTTGTCCACGGAAGGTCAAGTCGACTACTTACCAGACTGGATTTTCGTCCCAAAAGCGGTGCCGACCGAATGGACACGTTACGTTCCAACTTGCAAAGGCGTTCGTGTATAGATGATCGTAGTTTATTTGTTCCAAAGGCAGATGACATCTCGTCTGCTTCATTCAGTTCATCTAACATTTCGTCTGTCTCATTATTTTCATGGAGATATTCGTCTCTTGATGGCTCAATAACAGAGCTGGAATCGGCCAGAGACCAAACGTCTACCGTCTCAGGCTCACTCGTCTCTTCGCCTATCATATCCACACAGGTTCCTTCATCGCCGTGAGCTTGAGACTCTGGGTTGAGGTGTTTCTGGTTTCTTAACATCCACGTGGTTACATTGGTCAAAGAATGGCCAGAGATCCAATGGTCAGATTCAAATTCTTCCACCACCTTATCGTAAACGGTGTCCGCCTGTCCATTTGATCTACACAGTGAACGATCGAATCGCTGACCAGAGACCCAATAGTTAGATTCTAAACTTTCCACCGCATTTTGACTGGTGACCGCATTGTCACTTGTTCCACATGGCGAGTGATTGAACGATTGAAATTCCGCTCTTACAGGTGGGATATTATTTTCTATTGGCTTGTTCAAGGCGAGCCAAGTAGGAGTGCATTGAGCGACGTTATGTGATAATTGCGCCTTTTGAACATACTCAGGTTTATCGAGGTAACGAGGACGGGTAGCGTTTATTGAATGAGAATATTTTTGTATGTGACTGCCAGTCTCTTTCACTCCATCGGAATGGTTTTGGAAGTATGATACCATTTTACTACAGTTCTGTCCGTACTTGCGTGGTACACCCCTGGTGTTCGGTTCTCGAGGTTCGCCAACGGCCATTGCGGATTCATTCTTTCGAACGGAAAGCTGGTCTCCGAAAGCATACCTCAGCGGTGAGTTTAGGTCCTTATGAAGATTTACACCGTTACACTCTTCGCCGACAAGGACAGTATCGGTAATTCCTAAGATCTGAGAGCCAAATGAATCATCGCAATTAGCACTGGATCTTAAGGAGTCAGAAGTGTTCAATAACAAATCATCCCAAAGATTGGACTCGAAGTTTCCAGCAGATCCGTTTTTGAGAATTCTGCGAGCATTTTCACTGTGGCCTTCCTGTATCGCTACATCTATTGGTTCGTCCATTCTAGTTAAAGTAGAGTTGAGCACGGGAAATATTGTGAGAAAAACTGAACTGACGTCAACTGTGTTGACAAAATTTCTCCATTCAGTTAAGTTAGTCTTCTGATATATCCTATTAGCGTGAGCTTGAGCGTGGTTTCAACCAAATGACCCTGGGGTATGAGTAAATACGCCAGTTCTGTAAACCTCGGTGTTGGGGACAAGCTGTCTGTGTATATCCGTCGGCCAATTAAGCCACAGACCATGAACTGTAAGAAGCTATACCTGAAATATACAAACAATAAGATGAAAGTAAGTTTTCTATTATCACACAATTAACACAAAGTTCATGCAGACTTTTTATATATATTAAAACATTTTTGTTCACAATTTTCATATTAAGTCGTATTTCTCGTACTGGGGTTACCTTCTTAGACACAGGCCAACACGAAGTAGCAAAAAAGCGAAACATGAATTAACTATGGTGAGAAATCATTAAAAAAAGAAGAAAGATATAAATCTATCTATTGTCTTCTTGTCAGTTTTCGTATTAGTATGTTTATATATAGACTGTTTGCTCTCCATAAAAAGAGCTACAGAATACGCAGTTTTACCGCACGCGTACAGGGTCGTCATATAATATATAATCCTCAATAGTACAAAAAATATTATCAGAATGCTTAAAAACAAAATTACTATACTTAAAGAGAGCCTTGCCGGTGCATTCATGCGTATCTGTCTGGTGAGATAGACTAAGGTCATAAATAAATGTGGTTAGATTATATATATATGTGTATTTACATCACGCTTTCACTGATAAGCTCGACGTAATAATCACAGGCATGTTATACAGGTGTCTCAAAACAGATGCCTCGTCGTAGGCACAATAATAAGATCTACGAAACGTGCCCTTCAAAAATCTTTCTCTATTTAACGACACATTGCTCTGATAAGTATGTCAAGATAAAGAAAAACGTGGAAGAATAGATAAAGTGAAATAATATAATTATGGTATTGAAACAATAGAGGGAAGTACTTCCCTTGTACAAACCATCGACAAATACTTCTGTTACGAAACAACCCTGTGACGATGGCAGAATGTACGAGGTTATGACTCTGGTAATGGGAGAATGACTGCATGGAGCTACGGTTTTGACAATGGAAGAATAACTGCACTAGACTACGGCTCTGACGATAGAAGACTGACTCCACGAGGTTACGGCTCTAATAAAGAGATAATTACTGCACAACGGTTCGGATCTGACAATGGAAAAATGACTGCACGAGGTTAGGGTTCTAATAATGAGAGAATGACTGCACAAAGGCTACGGATCTGACAATGGGGAAAAGACTGCACGAGGTTACAGATCTAATAATGAGAGAATGACTGCACAAAGGCTATGGATCTGACAATGGGAAAAAGACTGCACGAGATTACGGTTCTAATAATGAGAGACTGACTGCACAAAGGCTACGGATCTGACAGTGGGAGAAAGACTGCACGAGGTTACGGTTCTAATAATGCGAGACTGACTGCACAAAGGCTACGGATCTGACAATGAGAAAAGACTGCACGAGGTTACGGTTCTAATAATGAGAGACTGACTGCACAAAGGCTACGGATCTGACAATGGCAAAAAGACTGCACGAGGTTACGGTTCTAACAATGAGAGACTGACTGCAGGAAGGCTACGGATCTGACAATGGGAAAAAGACTGCACGAGGTTAGGGTTCTAAGAATGAGAGACTGACTGCACAAAGGCTACCGATCTGACAATGGGAAAAAGACTGCACGAGGTTACGGTTCTAAGAATGAGAGACTGACTGCACAAAGGCTACCGATCTGACAATGGGAAAAAGACTGCACGAGGTTACGGTTCTAATAACGAGAGAATGATTGCACAAAGGCTACGGATCTGACAATGGGAGAATGACTGCAGAAGTTAATTACGGTTCTAACAGAGAGAGGACGACTGTTCAACGACTACGGATCTGACAACGGGCGAATGACTGCACGAGGTTACGGTTCTAATAATGAGAGAATGACTGCACAATTGTAACGAATCTGACAATGGAAAAAAGACTGCACGAGGTTACGGTTCTAATAATGAAAGAATGGCTGCACAAAGGCTACGGATCTGACAGTGGGAGGACGACAATGGGAGGATGACTGGTCAACAGCTACGAATCTGACAACGGGCGAATGGCTGCACGAGGCTCGGCTCTAATAATTGGAGAATGACTGCATAATGGCTACGGATCTGACAACGGGAAAAAGACTGCACGGGGTTACGGTTGTAATAATGAGATAATGACTGTACAACGGCTACGGAACTGACAACGGGGGGATGATTGCGCGAGGTTACGGTTCTAACAATGGGAGGATGACTACATAATGGTTACGGATCTGACAATGGGAGAAAGACTGCACGGGGTTACCAGGCGAGCGGTCAGGGCACCTCCAGAGACGACTTAATGCACCCACCCTACACACACATGGATTATACATCATTTTAAAGCTGATGGTCTCTGCTTTTCAAATCTACCTGCAGTACTGTCAAAATGTGGTGCCGTTGCCATGGAAACGAGGTCTAAACAGGTCGTGTTAGATTTGCTATTTTCATCACTAATGGAACACTTTGTAAAACGGATAATATAGATTCCCGAATGCAAGTGTTTAAATGACGAAACAAGCACGAAACTTGGCATGGATATTCCAAGTAGGATGCATTTCCATGAAATATTGTTAATCAACTGAAATCCAAGATGGCGGCTATTTTCCAAGATGTCCGCCATTTGACCCTAGTAATACCTTATTTAGCCAGAGAAAGTGATGAAATTTTGCGATTTGATTCATTTTGGTGTTCATTTATATGTTTCTGTCCAGGGGAGAACTGATTCTGGTATCTACAAATATTCTCAGCGATACGTTCTATAATTTCTGCACTGGTGATGTAAATATAAAAGCGTTGCGCCATGGTGTGACCAATTCGAGTTTGCATTGTGTTATCAGTGATTACAGCTTTCGTATTAGCGATCCTCTTCTGCTGAGATTATGTCTCAGTTACTCGTCAGTATGTCTATATAATGTCCTTTACTCAAAGATTCTCGCCATAATTTGATGAATGAAGATATCTAAGCTCCGAGATAGCCCTCACAATGAAATGTCTTGCGACCTAATCCACAGCACTTGGTCGCCATTTCGTTATTTCAACTATTTTAACACTACAGATCAATATACAACGTATATATACGGATTATTCCTGTCTGTGTGTTAACAGATTGTTTGAACTGATATTAAGGGTTGTATTTGGGACCAACCGTGACACGCACTCTTTACTGTATCCCGTGGATTGTCTCGGCGGGCTTAATTATTCAGTTTGCTCAGTTAGGGCCCCAGTCGAAAACTGGACCCTGGATAATGCCACATGGGTAATTCATCCCATGCAGCATGCTAATGTTGGAACTTGACACGTATGTTTACTGCACCCCGGGAAATGAACTATCTATTGGGATCTGTGTCACTTTGCCATATATATGTGTGGGTTGGGTATATGATTGGATGGTTGGGAAGTTCGTAGATATATGGATCCGCCGGATATGAGGCGGTAGAATGGGCTACTTTGTAATAGTATTTTCAAAACTATACTAGTTATAATCTCATTTCTTTTATATATATGTACCTGTATGTTTTACTGGGTTGTTCTTCTCTCTGTGACTATTATAATGAATTGATCCAAACTGTCAAGGATTATTGACACCAAACGTGACACGTTTACGTACTGCATCGTATTTTTCCACTATGCCAAATTGAGACTCCGATCGAAAACTGAACCGTGGATAATGCCGCCTAGGTAATTTTCTCGGTAATTCTTTCCGGCACTGAAACTTGATACGCTTACGTACTGGACCTCAACTAACCTACACACACATGGATTATGCGTTTTATTTTTCAAATTCACCTGCCATATTGTCAAAACGTGGCACCGTTATGGAAACTACATCCCGAAGTGAGGTTAGATTATTCATATTTACCGCCTTATGAAGTGAAGGGGAGATATTGTGAGAGGGGGAAAGAGGATGTCGTCGTCGGTATCACCTCCCTGGAAAGGTTTTTGGTTTAACAAATTAAAAAACAAACAAGAAAAATTCACAAAAAGGATGATTTATGGCACCACCCAGGTATTCTAGACTAAGAGTGCTCCAATGTTAAAATCGAATGATAAGGTTTTTTACATCTGTACATAGAAAGTTTGTTACAATTGTCAGCTATCATTGGATGATTATGAAACTTGGTACACATGTTTCTTATGATTAGAGAATGTACATGTGCTATTTATGAGATAAAATTTAAATTTTGTCCAAATTATGGCAAATGATAAGGTTTTTTTGTTTAGCAAAAGTGGGCATGCATACCTGTACATAGAAAGTTTGCTGTAGTTGTCAGCTGTCAGTGGATGATAATGAAACTTGGTACACCTGTTTCTTATGATTGAAGGATTTACCTGTGCTATTTAGGAGATGAAATATTATTTTTTCCCAAATTAAAAGAGGTTGGACTTAGTAATTTGCCAATTATAGGTTTTTTTTGTTAGACAAAAATATAGTGAAAAGTTAACTGAATTTGTCAGGTTTCATTGGATGATTATGAAACTTGTTAAACATGTCTCATATGATGAGCGAATGAGCCTGTGCTATTTATGAGATGAAATACTATTTTTTGCACAAATTTTGAGGGTTTCGACATAGTAATTTGCCAATGATAAGGTTTTTGTTAGGCAAATTTAACATATACACCTGTACCTGTGCTTTGAATACTGCTGCAGATTCAGCGGATCATCCTACAAGGCGAGATGTTCGGGTTCTCAGAACGCTTGTCTTACTATAGTAAACATTTAAAGCGCATAACAGAGATGTTCAGAGGCAAACGTTCAAATTATGATACTAGAATGAAACTTAGCAATGATGGTCCGATTAGGTGACTCATTTGGCATTGAAAATTAACCAAGATGGCTGCCGATTATCCCTGTTAATACAAGTTTTGGTCATCGAAAGTGATAAAACAAGTATGAGAAAACCGACACCACCAGGACGCCTGTCACAAAAATTCGCCTTTCAACTACTGTAAATTAAACGGCACCAGCAACAGCCCTCAGTTTCATTCAAAGGTAGTCTTGGGCCAATGAGCTCAATGATTGAGGCCGGGGGAGGGGGAGGGGGCTGAACATAACCGTAACGTCTCCACCTAGCCAATTGATTACAACTTTATTAGCTCATAGCTGTTCTTGCATCAGCCGTGGTAGAGAGAACAAAGTGTTGCACGTCTTAAGATAACCAACGTTGCATTCGAAACTGTCATGGTTCGGCTTTGTCAGATGAACCAGGACTAAGGATGATGAGATTTTCCTTCTAAAAAAAACAGTGTATGATTGTTCGATGTCCTTTTCAGTGAGCAGAACAGGGCAACCGAATGCAACCGACGATAAAAATGTGTTCATCCGGCCAGCAAATCACGGCGTAGACCTATGAAAATTATAAGGCGGTTTTAGCTTCCACAGAATCTCACCCACTCTGCTCCTAATAGTCCAGCTAGTATCAGTAGTGTAGGAAACGGACCAATCTGGTCGCATTGAGGCTGTTCTCTGATGACGTCACATTCGGTTAGAAAAAGGCATTTGGATGGACGTTTTGGGGTTGAAGTGGGTCATCCCTGGTTCAAATGAGCCGTGTGAGGTTTCACATTGAAGCGCTTGTGGGGTAGCGTTCAACTTGAGTGGTTTGTAGTGGAGCTGCCGTCAATCTGCGCATGTGCAGTCGGGCAGTAATAGAGAAAGAGTGTTTGAATGGGCGTTTTGGGTTGGAAGTGGACCATTTGTGGTCCAATTGGTTCGTGTGCGATGTCATGTTGAAGCGCACCTGGGGGAACTTCAGACTGGGGTGGTTTTTAGTGGAATTACAAGCGTCTGATCCGTCATTCATAATTCAGCCGTCGCCCATTAAAGAATATCCGCGTCCATAATCCAAAGACCTATCCCATATTCCATATAACAGTATTAGCACCAAATTAAAAAAGACAATCATAGTATACATAAACATAGGCTTGTTTCCTGCAGGAGAGAAGCAGTCAACAGTTTTCAATGATGCCGGCAAGACATCATGACGTTCCAAAAATATCAAATCCGTATCGCTGATCGGTTTTCCTAATCCATAATATTCGTTGTAAAGTCGTCATCTAAAGAATGATGTACCGCAGTCACGCTTTGATTGTGACTGACTGACGGTAGTTTCACTGCAACCACAGTCAGACTCTACTCCACGAGTCCTTCCATATGACACCTCACACGGCTCATTTAGACCACGGATGGTCCATCTCTGCCCCAAAATGCCCATTCAAATGCCCTTTTTCTACAACTACCCGACTGCGCATGCGCAGATTGATGGCAGTTCCATTACAAGACACCCCAGTCGGACGCTACCCTACGAGCGCTTCAATGACACCTCACACGACCCATTTAAACCACGGATGGCCCACCTCGTCCCCAAAACGTCCACCCAAATGCCTTTTTTCTGCTACTGACCGACTGCGCATGCGTCAATTGACACCGGAAGTCACGTCATATTCGGATGGCACGTAACCGGAAGTGCTCTTTGACCTTTGATCCAGACGTGACCTCGCACCGGAAGTGACATTATCCATGACGTTCATCAGCCTCAGGGTGCACTCCAGGGATTCTTCCATTCGGCATGGAATAGACTATGGGTCCGTTTTTCGGCCACCAATTGTCGTAAAATCTTCAACCCAAATCACTTATATGTATATATTTTCTGAAAGAGCATGATTAAACTATTATTTTAAGATATAGGACTGCTACGATATAGATAAATGAATCTCGAACGTTCTCAATTTCCAGAAAAATCTGTAAGAGCGATTTCAATTAAACTTCTTACTCACGTTCCCTGGTCCGGTCTCAACTTAAAAGGTAAAAAAAAAGTGGGGGTCAACGTGCCCGTTTTTTGTCAGATTTTCTTCCCGTAAATGAGTCCTGATTTTAGAAGCCCAAGGGGCATAACTGAGGTTGGGCAAAATTTACTTCATGATCCTGATCAGCGTGTAGACGAAACCAGCCATCGATCTGTACGTGCTCGTTTGCAGCGTTGATAATGCTGAATAGGATGGTATTATAGATATAAGCTATTAAGAAGACAAGAAGATTTATGATGTAGCAGAACACGGGCAGTCTATCTTATTATGATAATCTTATTATGGTAATGGCCCCCATTACTACGAAACTGTGGAGATCCACCTCACACAAAAGAGCCTCAATGCGACCAGATTTGTCCTTTTCCCTACTACTAGTGTATTACCTATATGGGCTTGATGAGACATTCGATAATTCGGTAGTGTCTTACATGCCGGTTTCCTCTCTAGAACTGTCCCATTCAAGTTCAAACCAGTCTCGCTGGAGATATTTATGTAATTTCCTGTACAACGACCTGTAGTATTTATTATTAGCGTTACTTTCAATCCCTTCTGGAGGAGGCATTTCAGAATATCGTGTGATCGTTTATGCCCGTTTCCTCTGTAACAGCGGCATTAATATGTGAAACTGTAGATCTCGATTTAAAAAAAAAGTGAAAATAAATCCAACAGAACATTCCCTGGCACCCAGTAAGTAATTGCACTAATTTTCAAGGCGGGAATATAATTCTCAGGAAAAATACTTAGGCGGCATTGTCCTGGGTCCAGTTTTCGATGTGGGTTCCAATTGGGCATAGTGGAAAATCAAGCCCAATTGAACATTCTCCTTGATGCAGTATGTAAACCTGCCATGTTTGGTGGCAAACAGAAAGTTAGCCCAATGGATATGGCATTTCCCATGATCCAGCGTTACAATACTCCATGGGATTAATTACCCAGGTGAAATTATCCAGGGTCCAGTTTCCGCCATGTGTCCTATTTGGGCACACTGAATAATTAAATCCATACAACGTTCTTCGGGGGTGCAGTGAATAGTGTGAGCAAATTGATCCCAAATAAACTCCTTGTCAGTTCGGAACATTCTGCTAGCGACCAACAGAAAGGAACAGCCCATTTATTTATATTAATCCTAATAAGTAAAGGTTGTTGAAATTCCAAAATGGCCAACAGGTGGCACAGATTAGACCAAAACACAATTTAAGGTGAAGTATTGTTCCAAGATAAGCCTACTCATGCATCAAATTATGGAAATAATCTTTTAGTAAAGGACATGATATAGACATAATAATGCGTAACTAAGACATAACCTCAATCAAATGGGATCACTAATGCAAAAACTCCAGTCAATGATAACACACTGCAAATTCGAATTAGTCACATCATGGCGCAACGCTTCAATAGTGACATCATCAGATTCAGGAATGTTAGAACATACATCTGGGAGTACATAAAGATACCAGAATCTGCTTCCCTCTCTCTAAAAGTATATACGTGAAGGTCAAAATAATTCCCATCGTAAAATTTCATCACTTTTTCTGGCAAAATCAGGTATTAGCAGGGTCCTTCGGCGGCCATCTTGGAAAATAGCCGCCATCTTGGATTTCAGTTAGCTAACATTAATTTCTGGAAAAAGTGTCCTAATTAGACTAGCCATGTCAAGTTTCGCGCTTGGATCATCATTGGAACCTTTGCACCCAAGAATCTATGTTATCCATATTATCAAGTGTTCCAATAGTGAGGAAAATGGTAAATCTAACATGACTTTTTGGGAGCTCGTTTCCATGGCAACAGCACCACATTTCAACAGTACTGCAGGTAGATCTGAAAAGTGGGGACCATAGGCTTTAACATGATGTATGATCCAGGTGTGTGTAGGGTGGGTGCATTAAACTCGAAATATAAGGCCCTTTTCTAGGATCTGCCGCTCGCCTATACGGTTCTAATAATGAAAGAAGGGCTGCACAACGGCTACGGATCTGACAACGGGGGGATGATTGCGTGAGGTTACGGTTCTAACAATTGGAGGATGACTGCACAATGGTTACGGATCTGACAATGGGAAAAAGACTGCATGGAGGTTACGGTTCTAATAATGAAAGAATGGCTGCACAACGGCTACAGATCTGACTGCACGAAGTTAATTGCGGTTCTAACAGAGAGAGGATGACTGCTCAACGGCTATGGATCTGACAACGGGCGAATGACTGCACGAGGCTACGGTTCTAATAATGGGAGAATGACTGAAAAAACGGCTACGGATATGACAATGACTGGACCAGGTTACGGTTCTAACAATGGGAGATGGCACACGGCTACGTATCCGACAACGGAAGAATGACGTTACGAGGTTACGGCTCTAACTATGGGAAAATGTACACGACTAAGGATCTGATAACGGAAGAATGACGGCACGAGATTACGGCTCTATAACTATGGGGAAATGTACACGACTAAGGATCTGATAACGGAAGAATGACGGCACGAGATTACGGCTCTATAACTATGGGAGAATGTACACGACTAAGGATCTGATAACGGAAGAATGACGGCACGAGATTACGGTTCTATAACTATGGGAGAATGTACACGACTAAGGATCTGACAACGGAAGAATGACGGCACGAGATTACGGCTCTATAACTATGGGAAAATGTACACGACTAAGGATCTGACAACGGAAGAATGACGGCACGAGGTTACGGCTCTATAACTATGGGAGAATGTACACGACTAAGGATCTGACAACGGAAGAATGACGGCACGAGGTTACGGCTCTATAACTATGGGAGAATGTACACGACTAAGGATCTGACAACGGAAGAATGACGGCACGAGATTACGGCTCTATAACTATGGGAGAATGTACACGACTAAGGATCTGACAACGGAAGAATGACGGCACGAGGTTACGGCTCTAACTATGGGAAAATGTACACGACTAAGGATCTGACAACGGAAGAATGACGTTACGAGGTCACGGCTCTAACTATGGGAGAATGTACATGACTAAGGATCTGACAACGGAAGAATGACGTTACGAGGTTACGGCTCTAACTATGGGGAAATGTACACGACTAAGGATCTGACAACGGAAGAATGACGGCACGAGGTTACGGCTCTAACTATGGGAGAATGTACATGACTAAGGATCTGACAACGGAAGAATGACGTTACGAGGTACACAATAATTGTAACATTCTCTAGAAAGATCAGACGCAAAGGTGGACGAATTTTGATGTTTTTCTGCAATTAATGCGATATTCCGAGTATTCGTACGATACATGTTTAGGCCTACCCTGGGAATTATACAACACGGTTCTATATGGTGTTCTATTTGGGCCAATTTGATCTCGCGCGTCGATCGGTAAAGGGTAGACAAAGTGACGCGCGACGGAGAGGGCGAAATGCGAAAACGCGACGTCGCCCTTTCCGTCGCGCGTCGCCTTTTACAATGTTAGGAGATAGGGCAATTGGCCCAAATAAGACACCATATGTTTTGGCCTATCTCTTTAACATTGCAAAAGGCGACGCGCGACGCGCGACGGAAAAGGGCGACGTCGCGTTTTGAAAGGCGGCGTCGCCCTCTCCGTCGCGCGTCGCCCTCTCCGTCGCGCGTCGCCCTTTTGCAAGTCGACGCGCGAGATCAAATTGGCCCAAATAGAACACCATAGTTCTACGCCATGAAACTGTGGTCATCTGTTATCCTTCGTCTTGTCATTTTCTTCTTTGGGGAAGAAATGTGCTTATCCTGACTCACAAATACATCCTTCATTACGAAACTATACTCCCATCGTCACCACGGTTCTTCAATGAACTGAATAACTTTCGGTTTAAAATAATAAGAAGCTCTAGAAGAACTAAAATACCTTTGCACGTCTAGTGAAGAGTAGTTTATGCGACATGTCTGAGCCTATCACTCAGGCGAATACAATGTAATTTTAATTACAAATTAATTAACAGGTAATGTTTTGGTAATCTACATGAGTTATGGTTCAAGGGACTCTTACACGCTCATAGATTATTGATAACCACCGATCACTGTCTCGTGAGCTTTGCTTAACGAGCAGATATGGGCTGTGCCAGTAAATACAGTGAAAGACATACAGTGGAGGGAGTAGGAGATTGGGGTACAGTGGGACATGGGGCACAGTGGGACAAGCCGTCAAGTGCCTATGTCAAAGACTGGAAGCACATTACATTATTATCGGCAGAAAGCCACCACCCCCTTACAACTTCTATATTGATTACAAGTGAAAACTATCATTGGTACAAATTTAGGGGCAAAGAAAATGTTTTTGAGCAGTCCGAGTAAATGTTTAAGCCTGAGGATAATATTTTGTTATACCAAGTTTTCAGCAGTACTTCATTGGTGTTTTTGCTACTACTGAGAGAGGATGGACAACGGTACAATTTAATTATATCGATTTATTATCTCAGATGTATATATTAGATTTATCATAAAACAGAATATATCATGCTCCTAGGGCAGATTGGGACACTTTTGCAGGGGCCTAGTGGGACAATAGTAATCAAATGGTGAAATTTACTTTCATCATAAAATGCTGTTATTCTGCATTAGTTTGTTTCCCATGGCAGATAGTACTAATCGGATTTGATGAGTTTTACTAACACTTTTAAAGTCAAATGCTTTCATTCGCACGAGAATCACACAAAATATTTATTCCTCAAATTAGGCCTCTGGGAAATATTTTATATAAAGCATCACATAATCTTTCAACAAACTTAACCATCGCTGTTGAATCTTCTACACTTCTATGAAACATATACCTGATGTCTTTATAGGCGTCTGAATTTTAGGATTATCAAAGGATGTATTTAATGTACCTCTATTCTTGTAGAGATATAGCCAAAAAATGAAATTGGATCCTTCATAATAATGCAGTACAACAGCGCAATATTATAACATTAGACGTGATGTAATGCAAATTTCATACACAAATCATGTATTTGGTGTATAGATGTAGCCACAACAATGAAAAGTGCATCATAATCATTAACTACGCCAAAATGTAATAATATTATAAGTGATAATGCAAAGACCATACTGTATATATATTTGTGGCAGAGATAAAGCCAAAATAACGTAAACTGGGCTCTTCATAATAATAATTAATTCCAACAGTATATTGTTAGAATATTAAAAGTGATATGAAGCAAATTACATCCAGTTACTTATATTCAGTTGTTTAGATATAGCCATCTATTGGCATTTCCGTGGCAACGGATGAGGCCATTTGCTGTACAGAACTCCACATAAGGTTTAAGAGAAGTAGTATACAAAGGGCAAGTAGGCTTAATAGCGCCTCACTGCGCATGCGCAGAAAAAAAATGGGGTGGTTTTGAGGAGGTATTGGGGCGGTGTGCGCAGGTGAATGGGGCGCAGGTATGACGTCACTTCCGGTCTGGGTGAATGGGGCGTGACCTTGGGAGCATGTATTTCTCCGCGGTGATGCGGTCTGGCGGTGATGCGGTCTGCCTCTGCGGACCGAAAGTAGTCCCAAACTCGTGGGTTTTCGTGGAAGTGTTCGGCAATCTGTAAGGACCGCTAGTGGACCGATGGGGTCGAGTGAGGTATCAAAGTGAAGCATTCGTGAAGGGGCATCTAATGGGCTGGGTGTGGGGTTGACATATCGGCCTTCTGCGCATGCGCGGCGGCCGAAGGGTATGAAAATAGCCTTTTTGGAGCTAGGGGAGCCCCTAGTGGACCGATGGGGTCGAGTGAGGTATCAAAGTGAAGCATATGTGAAGGGGCATCTGATGGGCTGGGCGCGGGGTTGAACTATCGGCATTCTGCGCATGCGCGGAGGCCCAATGGTATGGAAATAGACGTTTTGGAGCTAGGGAAGCCCCTAATGGACCAATGGGGTCGAGTGAGGTATCGATGTGAAGCATTCGTGAAGGGGCATCTGATGGGCTGGGTGTGGGGTTGAAATATCGGCATTCTGCGCATGCGCGGTGGCCCAAGGGTATGGAAATAGCGGTTTTGGAGCTAGGGGAGTCCCTAATGGGCCAATGGAGTCGTATGAGGTATCAAAGTGAAGCATTCGTGAAGGGGCATCTGATGGACTGGGCGTGGGGTTGAAATATCGGCATTCTGCGCATGCGCGGTGACCCAAGGGTATGGAAATAGACGTTTTGGAGCTAGGGGAGCCCCTAATGGTCCAATGGGGTCGAGTGAGGTATCAAAGTGAAGCATTCGTGAAGGGGCATCTGATGGACTGGGTGTGGGGTTGACATATCGGCCTTCTGCGCATGCGCGGTGGCCCAAGGGCATGAAAATAGCCTTTTTGGAGCTAGGGAGCCCCTAATGGTCCAATGGGATCGAGTGAGGTATCAAAGTGAAGCATTCATGAAGGGGCATCTGATGGACTGGGTGTGGGGTTGAATTAGGGTCATTCTGCGCATGCGCGGTGGCCCAAGGGTATGAAAATAGACGTTTTGGCATCTAGGGGAGCCCCTAATGGTCGAATGGGGTCGAGTGAGGTATCAACGTGAAGCCTAGGTGAAGGGTATTTGATGGCTGGGTGGGCTGCATGTAAAATTTTTCCTGAAAAAAAAATACGGAACACGGACTTTATCGAAAAACCTGGGAAAATGCCTATATGGGGTATGAGGGGTATATAGGTCGCCGGGCTTAACGGGGCTTGTCTATCAACAGAGTTATCTTCCCCTAGTTCCAGGGTGGGTGTATGTAAAAATTTTCCTGAAAAAATACGGAATACGGACTTTATCCTAAATTACGGGAAAATGCCTATGGGGTATGGGAGGTATAGGACCATCCTGGGAAACGTACTTCTATACATTTGCGGTAGGGTTGTGGGGTCTCGTTTTACTCGTCTCGTCATTTAGAACATGATAGGAAGTGTCCCCGTGCGAATCGGTGAAATTTTGAAAAAGTCACCGAACCCCATATAGTCCCATACTGAGGGTATAGGATCAATGTTTGTCCCCCTGGGAAACGTACTTCTATACATTTGCGGTAGGGTTGTGGGGTCTCGTTTTACTCGTCTCGTCATTTAGAACATGATAGGAAGTGTCCCCGTGCGAATCGGTGAAATTTTTGAAAAGTACGATATAGCCTCATATAGTCCCATACTGAGGGTATAGGATCAATGTTTGTCCCCTGGGAAACGTACTTCTATACATTTGCGGTAGGGTTGTGGGGTCTCGTTTTACTCGTCTCGTCATTTAGAATATGATAGGAAGTGTCCCCGTGCGAATCGGTGAAATTTTTGAAAAAGTACGATATAGCCTCATATAGTCCCATACTGAGGGTATAGGATCAATGTTTGTCCCCCTGGGAAACGTACTTCTATGCATTTGCGGTAGGGTTGTGGGGTCTTGTTTTACTCGTCTCGTCATTTAGAACATGATAGGAAGTGTCCCCGTGCGAATCGGTGAAATTTTTGAAAAAAGTCACCGAACCCCATATAGTCCCATACTGCGGTATAGGTTCAATGTTTATCCTACTGGGAAACCCACTTCTATGCATTTGCGGTAGGGTTGTGGGGTCTCGTTTTACTCGTCTCGTCATTTAGAACATGATAGGAAGTGTCCCCGTGCGAATCCGATGAAATTTTTGAAAAAAAGTCACCGAACCCCATATAGTCCCATACTGAGGGTATAGGATCAATGTTTGTCCCCCTGGGAAACGTACTTCTATACATTTGCGGTAGGGTTGTGGGGTCTCACGTTTTACTCGTCTCGTCATTTAGAACATGATAAGGAAGTGTCCCCGTGCGAATCGGTGAAAATTTTTGAAAAAAAGTCACCAGGCCCATATGAACCCATACTGGGGTATAGGTTGCAATGTTTATCTATTTTTGGGAAACCCACTTCTATACATTTGCGGTAGGGTTGTGGGGTCTCGTTTTACTCGTCTCGTCATTTAGAACACGATAGGAAGTGTTGCCGAGCGAATCGGTGAAATTTTTGAAAAAAGTCACCGAGGCCTGGGTAGGCCCATAGGCCTATACTGCATGGCTATGGGTGTATAGGCCCATGCGAATTGAGGACAATAATATATGGAAGTCTCAGGGCAGGCCTCCATGATCAAGTCGGATCAGTGAAAGTCTTATTAAAGCTGCTCTCGATGGAGCAGCACCAACCTCTTTTAATAGGCATTCGGTTCAATTTAACCAGTCTGCAATGCGTCTGGGCCGTAGTATAGAAAACAGGCATTTTGGGTGCTATGTAGGGGTGTGTTTGGGTTAGAGATGAGCTAATCACGGTTCGAATGGGTCGTGTGAGGTGTCAAAAGTGAAGCTTGTATGGGGTAGAGTCAGAATGGTGTGTCTTTGAATGCATGTCGCGTTAATCTGCGCATGCGCAGTTGGTTGTAGTAGTAAAGTGGCCATTTGGGGGCAGCGAAGGAAGTTGTTTGGGGTCGAGATGGGCTAATCACGGTTCGAATGCGTCCTGAAAGGTGTCATCTTGTAGTTCTCGGGGTGTACACTCCGATTTGAGGGATGTTCGCGTCATCTGTGACGTCATCGGTGACGTCATCGGTACGAGTAGTAGCGAAAGTGGCCATTTCGGGCAGTACATGAAGGTATTTGGGGTCGAGATGGGCTATTCACGGTTCGAATGCGTCCTGGAAGGTGTCATCTTGTAGTTCTCGGGGTGTACATTCCGATTTGAGGGATGTTCGCGTCATCTGTCGACGGCGTCATCGGTGACGTCATCGGTACAGTAGTAGCGAAAGTGGACATTTTCCGGGCAGTACATGAAGGTATTTGGGATCGAGATGGGCTATTCACGGTTCGAATGCGTCCTCGAAAGGTGTCATCTTGTAGTTCTCGGGGTGTACACATTCCGATTTGAGGATGTTCGCGTCATCTCATGACGTCATCGGTGGCGTCATCGGTACAGTAGTAGCGAAAGTGGACATTTTTGGGCAGTACATGAAGGTATTTGGGGTCGAGATGGGCTATTCACGGTTCGAATGCGTCCTGGAAGGTGTCATCTTGTAGTTCTCGGGGTGTACATTCCGATTTGAGGGTGTCCGCGTCATCTGTGACGTCATTGATGACGTCATCGGTACGAGTAGTAGCGAAAGTGGACATTTTGTGGGTGCGTGAGGGTGAGTTTGGTGTAGAGATGCACCATCCTTAGTCCGAATGCGTCGTGTGAGGTGTCATTTTTGTAGCTCTCGGGGTGTACATTCCGAATTGAGGCATGTCCGAAGCATCTGTGACGTCATCGATGACGTCATCAGTAGGAGTATTAACGAAAGTGAGCCTTTTGGGGCAGTGCAGGAAGGTATTTGGTGTAGAGATGGACCATCCGCGTTGCGAATGCGTCGTGTGGGGTATCATGTTGTAGCTCTCGGAGTATAGACCTTGATTTCAGGGATATTTATAGCATCTGTGACGTCATTGGTGACGTCATTAGTACAAGTTGTAGCGAAAGTGGGCCTTTTATAGCAGTGAAGGATGTTATTTGGTGTAGAGATGGACCATCCGCGGTCCAAACGGACCGTGTGAGGTGTCATCTTGTAGCAACGCCCACCAACACCATTCTTAATGCTTCAACGCCCTGGTGAAATAGCTCAGAAGCTCTGATATTCCATGGAATTGTCACTAATTCTTCGAAATGCGGTGATGCCCGTCAACGCCCGTCGTTACACCTTAACACTCTAACATAACGCCATGGTATAGACCAGAGAGAGAACAACAACAGCAACAACAACAAGGATGACACATGAGAGAACAACAACAACAAGAAGTTTTTTTCATATAGTTTATTTTCC
>JAVTVY010006317.1:0-40766 GCA_036873755.1 Hanleya hanleyi
GCAGTTTTGTTGCCCCGAGGATGTGCATATTGCCCGATCCGCAGGCGAGGGCAATATGCACAGCCGAGGGCCAACAAAACTGTATATTTCCCTCACAACAAGGCAATAATTTCATTATCAACTTAATTACAAGCGTCTGGTCAGCCGTCGTCCATTAGAGAATATCCGCGTCCATAATCCAAAGACCTATTCCATATTCCATATAACAGTATTAGCACCAAATTCAAAAAGACAATCATATCAGTTATGATGTTTGTTTGAGGGAGCATACGAACTATTTACATGGTCAGTGTGGGGAATTCTTATCGGTCTCGCCGTCAGGCGAGACCGATAAGAATTCCCCACACTGACCATGTAAATAGTTCGTATGCCCCCTCAAACAAACATCATAACGATTTTATTATGCCGAAGAGCCTTTGTTTAAGCCGAAAACGCGACGACAACAACGATTAAGGTGGCTCCCTGGTTTAAATGCAAAGTCATGTCATTTTTCTCATATTTTTTGTATAGCTGAGGAAGTTCATCCTATATGAGAAAATGATATGAAAATTGG
Source organism: Hanleya hanleyi (assembly GCA_036873755.1). Taxonomy (NCBI): domain Eukaryota; kingdom Metazoa; phylum Mollusca; class Polyplacophora; order Lepidopleurida; family Hanleyidae; genus Hanleya; species Hanleya hanleyi. The sequence continues at coordinate 554 of JAVTVY010006317.1, forward strand.
GGCATAGCGTATTACTTGTTTCTAATTTTCAGCTTGTATAACGTAACCTATGGCAAATTGGTACAATGTGAATACTATGTAAAACACCCGAAATTTGAGACATAATTGTTTTCAGAATATTCAAAAGTCATGTCCGTTTTCTAATTTGTTTAACATGCATTTCTTGAAGTATGTAGTTTTTGAAAAACTCACATATAAGGTAGGTCGCCATCCAAAAAGGGCATGAATAGGGCTTCGAATCTACCTACGCCCACACTTTTTCCCGCCATTTTGCATGAAGTCGCAACAATGCAACGTCATGACGTCGACAAATGCCACACCAACAAACATCCTCTCCCATGATGCTTTGCGCTACGCTGCATTTACCCCTGTAGGGGTCTCGCCATTTTTTTACATGATTCTTGTAAAAACCAAGGACTGTTCTATCTGACTGTTTTACTGATCGCAAAATGTATATTTATCTCGAAATACACTAAACAGTTATTCAATGTATTTCAAAACGTCAGTTTCACACAGTTTGAAGGCAGCTTCCCTAGAACTATATGCTGCGGGAATATATATCGGTGAGTAGCGACTGATATCAATTCGCCCAGTGAGACGGTCGCCATGTTCGTTCACTGTGGCAACAGATGACCTCGGGTCAACTCCGACACAGTCCGTGAGACCCTTACAGCGCTACATGGAGAGGCGCAAAGCAGAACGTAATGGATGCCTGGTAGAGCTTGACCAACAAAGAGTTTGCCATTCGACGTCATGACGTCACAATGGATGCTTAGTAGACGCAGTATGTCACAGTATCTCATTCTACCCATTCGCGAACAAGAGTGCGATTAGATGGGAGGTAATTGCTATGCGCAAAAAGCTGCGCAGAACAGCCATTCTTGTAACCAGGGAGCCACCTTAAATGCGGTCTGTTTTCGTAAGACAACTTCAACTGATTCACATTTCCTGACCTAATACGAAAGAGTCGCGCCTGCCTACAACGTCTTTGGGTTGAAAGCAAACGCTGAGGCGCAACGTCACAAAGCCATTGATACGACGTAGCTCTTCGTTTTGTGACGTGTCGGCTTTGTGACGTTGCATTGAAGGACAGGCTACGTCAATTCCACCTTCCACTATGGTAACGTTAACACGTGATTGTACGTATTAGGTGTGTGGCTGCCCTAATACGAACTATTTATGGGATGGCAATTGACCAATCGGCTATCAAACAAGCTACTCTGAGGCGTAATAATAGTATACATAAACATAGGCTTGTTTCCTGCAAGAGAGAAGCGGTCAACAGTTTTCAATGATGCCGGCAAGACATCATGATGTTCCAAAAATATCAAATCCGTATCGCTGATCAGTATTTTTAATCCATAATATTCGTTATAAAGTCGTCATCTAAAGAATGATGTATCTCAGTCACGCTTTGATTGTGACTGTTCATATGAGCACCATGAGGATCTTGAAGTACATGGGTTCATACGGCCCCTAGCCTCGGCTTAGGCGGAATTAGACACAAGTTACGAAACGTAGCGCCATAGATCTTGCACGCTACTCTCGTATTTTGATATCAGCGTGCGATATGTATCGCCAAATTTGAGAAACTTTGAGTGGAGGCGCTTGATGGTGTAGCCCTGTTTTATAAGTTTCTGCAACAATGTTTTGTGACGTTGATTAAAATCGTCACATTTAACAGAGGATCTAGCAAATGCTACTAGGCGTGATATCTATACGCCATATGCAGGTCCCACTGCAATATTACTGTCCAGAAAGGGATAGTTCACGATGTCGAAATTGTAATCATCTCTTTTGTCATACAATCGACGAGAGAGAAGGCCCGCTTCATTTTTATAGAGATATAGGTCTAAATATGATGTGCCTGTAGGGTAGTAGTATATAAAGTTGAAATTGGTTCACATTGACCTACTTAATGACGTCACAATGTGGAGGATTGAGGAGGAACTTGATCACGTGATCAAGGCATGTGAACAGGGGTCATTGTGGGTGGTGGAGGTGGTGGGACCAAAATGGCGGCTTGTGGGTGGTGGAGGTGGTGGAGGTGGCGGGACCAAAATGGCGGCTTGTGGGTGGTGGTGGTGGTGGGGAGGTCACGGGGAGAAAAAACCCTCACATTACCCTCAAAAAAACCTCTAAGCCATATAATAATAATAAACATAATCTATAGGTGTTGTACCATGTTAATAGGATCAGTCTAGCATCTGTACCACCCTAGGGTCGAGCGTTTATTGTCCCGTGTATCTCCGCAGAAAATCAACAAACAAAATGGCGGCTCCAGGATGGTGTGGGGACGCCCTTTCCACATGACGGCGTCGATCATAGCGCCATCTGCACACACTGACGCAAGGGAGACAACTCGTGTGGCCCAAGGATATGGAAATAGCCGTTTTGGAGCTAGGGGAGTTACTACTGGTCCAGTGGGGTCGAGTGATGTATCAATGTGAAGCCTATGTGAGGGGGCATCTGATGGGCTGGGTATGGGGTTGAACTATCGGCATTCTGCGCATGCGCGGTGGCCCAAGGGTATGGAAATAGCCGTGTTGGGAGCTAGGGCAGCCCCTAATGGACCAATGGGGTCGAGTGAGGTATCAAAGTGAAGCTTATGTGAAGGGGCATCTGATGGGCTGGGTGTGGGGTTGAAATATCGGCATTCTGCGCATGCGTGGTGGCCCAAGGGTATGAAAATAGCCGTGTTGGAGCTAGGGGAGTCCCTAATGGGCCGATGGAGTTGTATGAGGTATCAAAGTGAAGCATTCGTGAAGGGGCATGTGATGGGCTGGGTGTGGGGTTGAAATAGCGTCATTCTGCGCATGCGCGGTGGCCCAAGGGTATGAACATAGACGTGTTGGGAGCTAGCGAAGCCACTAATGGTCCGATGGGGTCGTATGAGGTATCAAAGTGAAGCCTAGGTGAGGGGGCATCTGACTGGACTAGTGGGTTTGAACTAGCGTCATTCTGCGCATGCGCGGTGGCCCAAGGGTATGGAAATAGCCGTGTTGGAGCTAGGGGAGTTACTCATGGGCCGATGGAGTTGTATGAGGTATCAAAGTGAAGCCTAGGTGAAGGGGCATCTGACTAGACTAGTGGGTTTGAAATAGCGGCCTTCTGCGCATGCGCGGTGGCCCAAGGGTATGGAAATAGCCGTGTTGGAGCTAGGGGAGCTACTCATGGGCCGATGGGGTCGAGTGAGGTATCAAAGTGAAGCCTAGGTGAAGGGGCATCTGACTGGACTAGTGGGGTTGAACTAGCGTCATTCTGCGCATGCGCATAGACGGTTTGGGATGTAGGGGAGTCCCTACTGGTGCAATGGGGTCGAGTGAGGTATCCAAGTGAAGCCTAGGTGAAGGGGCATCTGACTGGACTAGTGGGTTTGAACTAGCGTCATTCTGCGCATGCGCAGATGCAATGCGGAGCTCTCGTCCAATCAGAAGCGAGTATTTCAAATCCGCCACGGAGCTTTCGTCCAATCAGAAGCGAGTAGTTTGACCCGGTGCATTATGGGACATATCCAAGATGGCGGCACGTATGTTCAAGATGGCGGCACATCCGGTGTCGAAAACTGGCCATTTCTGTCGGGATGCGGTCACCTAGTGTCGAAAACTGGACCCTGTATGGGTCCCGCTAGACGTGTTGGAGCTAGGGGAGCCACGAATGGTCCAATGGGGTCGAATCGCGAGCGCGCGCGCGCGAATCCGGGTTTTTCACTAAAACTACCTCCAAACATAGAAGGGTTCCTAATGTTTCCTCTTAGACGTCAGTATGTTCAACCCTCCGGGGTGTTCCCCCGCCCCGGCCCCCCACCGCAGCGCGCGCGCGCGGGTTCTCCGGCCGCAGCGCGCGCGGGCGCGCGGATGCATATGCCATTGTGGAAAACCCCCACAGACAGGTCAGTACATGCATTCCTATGATGTTCACGCATAATAAAAGGATTGATCTGTAATCTGTGTTGTTGTTGTTGTTGTTGCTCTCTTCTTTGGACTAACCCATCAGAATAGTACGTATCACGGACTACACCCGACGTCTAGGCGCGCATGTGTGACCTGGTCTATAAAACACGTCCCTCTGTATCCTACACCTTCATTTCTACGGTTGCAGAGCCATGGCGGAGATCCAGCCCTATGCGACTCGCATTTTACAGCATGCCACCGTGGTGAATTCATTCACGGGTTACCGAGCAGTGGTCCGGTCCATGTTTGCAGATGGCGACGACAACGAGGGACGACGCCAGATTCTCAACGAGTTCACAGAAGCGGTCCTCGAAAGAGTGCACTCGATGGAGAGGCGTGCCATCACTCACCACTACTGGACTATGACAGCCATCCTTGATGCTCGGGCTATGGACCACGAGCGCTCACGGCGGAACCAGCGACGACTGGTTGGCCTCACACTAGTCTGTGCCCTATTGACCCTGGTGCTGTGGTATTGACAGTGGGACTATAAATACGAGGGTCAGACAGAGTGTGTGTCATTTACCCTTCGTCATTGGGTCAACCATGTCACCGAGAGACCTACCCATAAATACGAGAGACAGACAGAGTGTGTGTCATTCACCGTTCGACATTGGAGCAAGCATGTCACCCGTCCTACGAGCCATTCTGCCCCTTACACCCCGGGTGGGGTTACACGTCTATGAAGATAACGTCACCCTGGTGGAAGACCGTGGAGATATTTGCTGGGCGCCCGCTGAGACCTTATCGAATACGGTGACGCTACCTCGTGACGGCTGGACCAAATTTAAACGGGTGTTGAGCGGCGAGCTCGACGGAAACCTCATCCACATAGACAATGCCATCTACGTATACCGTGCAACCTTCTTCCTACGCCTGGGCCGCTACCAAGACCCTACGCGAGGCTTCACCCTAGACCCCGATCTGTGGTCAGCCTTGGAGAAAGTGGTGCCTATTGTGGACCAGCTGTTTACACCGGACGAGCGATCATCACACCAGTTGGGGTGGGCTCGTGCTATTGAGGACGCGCTGGCTGAACCCCATGAACAACTGTCTAGCCATGAACCCGACGACGATGCCATTGATTACCCGGCTAGACTCAGTCAGCCCAGTGACATGACCACCTGATCCTTTGATCTCACGGGGTTCTCCCTATAAATACGAGAGACAGTCAAATCTGGTACCATTCACGTACTGACCATGACGGAGCATATAATACTGGCGTATTTCAGCTTGACCCCCGAGGTTTTCCTGCACGTGTATGCGGATAAGGTCGATATCATGGAGGAGGTGGGAGACATCTGTGATGCGGACCCTACACAACCGTGCCCGGCTCACATTCGTCTGTCCCGGGAGGGCTGGACCAAATTCAAACGGGTGTTGTCTGGTGAACTGGACGGCGACCTCATCCACTTGTGTCACGATGTGTACATCCGACGCGGCCCATTCTTTGCTCAATTGGCTCGGCTAGATGGAGGTACAGTGCATTTTACCCTTCACCCTGATCTATGGTCTGCATTGGAAGATGCCGTGGTAGATGTGGATGAAGTGCTTATCAAGCGGTCATCAGACGAGTTGGACTGGTCATTTACCATGGCCACTGTGGAAGCCCACGAAGAAAATCAGAAAGAAACTCCGGCCCAAGATATACCCGTTATAAATAAACGATAGAGTCAGGGTCCATCATCATTTTGTCACCATGAAGCGCTGGGAGAAGGTGTTGGATAACTTATACTACAGTCCCGACAGTCCGGCGGCCTATAGTGCATTGTCGGCTCTCTATCGAGCGGCCAAACCCCAGGGGATACAACGTGCCCAAGTCCGAGATTGGTTAAGAAAACAAGACACCTATACCTTACATCGATCTGTCCGTCGCCATTTTCTACGGAACCGGGTCATCGTGGGAGGAATAGATGCCCAGTGGCAAGCGGATTTGGTCGATATGAGCGCCTTTGCCAAACACAACGATGGGAATCGATATATCTTGACGTGCATCGATATTCTATCCAAGTATGCGTGGGTGGTACCCATCCGGACGAAAACGGGGGCAAATCTCATAGCGGCGTTCAAAGACATCTTCAAGACCGGGCGCAAACCTTTGTATTTGCAAACCGACGAAGGCACGGAATTCCTCAACAGACCGTTCCAACAGTTTCTGAAAGCCCAGAAGGTGTTTTTCTTCCATACGTACAACGAGACCAAGGCTTCCGTGGTGGAAAGGTTCAACAGGACATTCAAAGGCCGCATGTATAAATATTTCACCTATAAGAATACAAGGCGGTACATTGATGTTCTTCGGAAAGTGGTGAGGGGTTACAATCGAGCCTATCACCGGAGTATAGAGAGAGCGCCCATTACCGTCACCCAACGCAATGAAGCCCAAGTCCGGCGTGTGTTGTACCCCAGGCCATCGCAGCGAACGACGAAGGCGGTGTACAAGGTCGGGGACCCTGTACGGATCAGTAAAGTCAAGGGCCAGTTCGAGAAAAGTTACTTGCCCAACTGGAGCGATGAGCACTTCCTGATTAAACGGCGCCTACCCCGACAGCGGCGAGTCTATGAACTGGAAGATCTTCAAGGGGAACCGTTGCTAGGGACGTTTTACGAGACGGAATTACAGCCTGTCGTAAAAACACAGCAAGACTACTACACGGTGGAGCAGATTTTGAAAACGGAACGTCGACGTGGCAAACTGTTTCATTTCGTCAAATGGCAAGGCTGGCCCAGTTCTTTCAATTCCTGGGTCGCGGCCAACCAGGTGAAACGACTATAAAGCCAGACACCACTGCCGTCCTCCTTCATTCCACGTCCGACCACAGTGCTATGGACCAACAGCAGCTGTCTCTGAACACAGCGTCTCCCAAAACGCGCAAAGCGCAAGTGGGCTTTGTGGTGATAGTGCTAACCCTGCTGAGTGTGCTGTACGGAGGTGTGTTTTACGACGTAGCCTATGTCAGCACGTTACTTAACCAATTGAGAACACCAGCCACCAGCGAAACCGGTCTGCAGAGAGCACCAGTCAACCCCGTATCGAGCCCAGTCACCACCACCACCACACCCCGTGTACAAGCCACAACGAGCTCCACACCAAGCTCTACACCTACACCCAGAACACCCACTACGTCTCAAGACCCACCAGATTTCATCCCTCACAGTGAACAGACAACGACCACCGACGTTGTACCCACCCCCATCATCATCCCTGACAGTGTACAGACAACGACGACCGACGTTGTACCCACCACCACTCCAGTTCACTCGTACGAAATTTACAAGAGCGGGTTACCACGACAACGGATACACGTCGAACCATGGACCCACGGTGGCAGCATCCCTTCACGTGTCTCATCGCAGGACCCACGGGCTCCGGCACAACGCACTTCGTCCGGAAGCTCCTTCAACACGCCGACAGCATGATCACCCCACCTATTGCCCGAGTCGTGTGGTGTTACGGAGAATGGCAGGCAGCGTATGCAGCAATGCCCCACATCACGTTCGTGGAAGGCCTACCCAACCTGGCCGATTTGGAACCCGACACCTTGGTGGTTCTGGATGATCTCATGGCGGAGACGGATGCGCGGGTCACCCAACTCTTTACCAAAGGCAGCCATCATCGACGGCTCAGCATCATCTACATTGTGCAGAATCTGTTCAGTAAAAACAAAGAACATCGGAACATCAGCTTAAATGCCCACTACCTGGTGGTCTTCAAAAACCCGAGAGATACCACTCAACTGCTGCACCTGGCGAGACAGATATATCCCGGCCGCACACCGTTTGCGTTAGAAGCCTTTAAAGATGCCACAACCCCTCAGCACGGGCATATGCTCTTCGACCTCAAGCAAGCCACCCCCGACCACCTTCGACTACGGACCGGCATCTTTCCCGGAGAGACCCACCACGTGTACTTGCAAAAATAATGTAAACACACCCACAGTGGCGCCCCCAGCTGGAGTGTGTGTGTGTTTGATGATGGAGATAATAAAAAGAATGAATACCACAGCAGGGTTGACTTTGTCTCTGAGGTGGATAAAAAGGGCAGAGTTGTGGGTTCTGGCATTAGTTGTACATGATGTCTGCGCGAGTACGGAAGCACGCTCCCACGCTCCGTGTATTGAAGACGGCCCCACCCGAGTTGGTCCGAACCATTGTACGCGGTGCGGACCCTGACCTTGTACGCTGTCTGTGCGAGATCGGGTACAATCTGTTAAAAGGCAACGTACCACTGACTCCGGCTCAGAAGACCAAGTTGGCCAAGCATAAGACAGGTCTCCGAACCCTAGTCCATAAGCGGGTCCCACAAACACAAAAGAAAAAGGTGTTACAGAAAGGCGGCTTTCTCGGGGCCATCTTAGCACCGTTGGCCGCTTCCGTGTTGGGTCCAGTATTGGGTGGACTCTTCGGCCGACAATGAACCACACGAAAAAAATGGTCCTCGTCGAACCACGGTTGCTTCAAAACCTCCAATCGCCCTACCCTGTGCCACCTACGGTGAAGACCATAAACACCCTCGATGGAGAGATGCAACAGATCTTACAGAGACCGGGGTTAAGCGACAGTGAGAAAGTACAACGGTACAATGAGACGCTTCAACGGTACATGACGTTCATGGACCAATACAAAACCCTCTCTACCCCCACCACCACCACCACCACCACCACCACCACGTGACACACCGCCGACCTCAGCACCGCTCCAACAGCCGCCATTACCAGGGGTACCACCCACAGCCCCACAGTGGGTGGAAGACGAAGTGCTGAAGAGTGTACCTGCATCGTTCAAGAAACAAGCTGGCCTGGTATTACAACGGATGAAACAGAATCCTAACATGACTTGGAATGATAAAGGCGAACTCCTGGTACAGAATCAGGTGGTCCCCGGCACCCACATGACGGATTTAGTGAATGACCTGATGCGTAAACGCAGATCGCACGCGGATCCTCGAGGATGGGAGGTCTTCGCTCAAGGCTTAAAAGACATGCATGTACCACAGGAATTGGTGGGGAACCCCCACCGCTGGGCCTTCATGCAGCAAACCCAGCAATCGCCGAGTCGTGCACCACGACAGATTCCACAACCTTGGGAATCCGAATGGGAACCGGAGTCACCCCCCAAAACTCCACCACCACAACGGGCACCTTCTTTTCAGACCTTTAAAAAACCACCCTTGATCAGGACACCGCACATCTCCAGAGCCGTGACACGTAGCAAGTCAACGCGACGAACACGACGCCGGACACAACCACCCAAGGTCTGGAACACCTATTAAAACCAACAGCAGCAGCAGGACAGCTCAGTCGCCATGTTTTACCTCACGCTACCCAGTAACAGTTCGCTGGATGTGTTTCCTGACAACACCGTGGCCAAGTATGTGACTCAATTACCACAACCGTTGCATTTACCTGGCCGGTGGGAATGTGGACTGGTGGATATTCAGTACCCTTACTCGTGGTACAACGTGCGAGCCAATGAAGTGTGGTACGAGGTGACCTACCAAGGAAAAGACACCCGACTCACCCTCCCCGAAGGCCAATACGATACTCCCAAGGAGTTCATCGGTGGGCTGTCAAGACTGTTGCATTATAAGGCTCTACGGCAGGTCACGAATAGTTCAAAACCCATCCAAGCCAATCCCTTCAAGATTCACGTGGACTTCGATTACAACGCACACAACGACAAGGCACAGCTTACCGTCACCGCCAACGCGAGTGTCGTACTGAGTCCTATCCTACAGCAAATGCTGGGTTTCGATCTACAGACGTTCGCTGGTCCCACCGAACACCATGGCGAGATCCCGATGGATATGAAGTCGGGTATGTACGGACTCTACGTCTACTCGGACGTGGTGGACAACCACATCGTGGGCGATATCAACACACCTCTGTTACGGGTGGTCCCCATTAAAAATAAGTATGGCGATCAAGTCACCCACAGTTTCACCCACATGCTCTACCTGCCTGTACGACAAACCCACATCAACACGATCACGGTGGATATAAGAGATGACACGGGACGACCGGTGGCATTCCAACGCGGGAAAGTGGTGCTGACACTTCATTTTCGACAAGCACGTGCTCCCCACTTTGCATAATGAAGGTGCCTTACGAGTGCGATGCACGCAGCTATATGGACTATTATGCCCAACAGGCCGGGGGTGGCTTTCCGGTGTTTAGTGGTGCACGCATGCAACGTGGACATGGACTGGGGAACATACTCGGCAGCATCGTCAAAACGTTCCTGCCCTTGGTGACGCGTGGGGTGAAAGCAATCGGCAAACAAGCGGTACGCAGTGGACTGCAAGTGGCCGGTGATGTCTTGGGGGGTACGGCACCCAAAGAAGCCTTGAAACGGCGGGCCAAAGAAGCGGGAGGCGTCTTGGTGGCCAAAGCACAACGCACCGTAGGGAATAAAAGAGCTGCCCCACCGAGACCACGCACCAGTCGACGACCGACCCAGCGACGACGCACATCGAAGAAGACCCGGGATATCTTTTCTTAAAACATGTCCTTGATCCACGCCGAGTCCTGCACGTGTGGACCGTGCCGCCCACACAGACCAGTGCCGAACAAGGATTATGGGTGGAGCATCTCCCGCTGTCCAGCATCAACGCAACAGGGCCCATCGAGTTCACCATCAGTAATGCGGATACGACCTATGTGAAAGCCAAGATCGTCAGTGGAGATGGCACCAGAATCGTCGACCAAGCAACGGTGGGCCCGACGAATCTCTGGCTGCACTCGATGTTTCAACAGGTGGATATATTTCTCAGCGACAAACTCATCAGTGACTCGACCAACACGTACCCCTATCGAGCCTACATCGAGACGCTGTTGTCGCATGGGCGAGAGGCTAAAAAATCTCAACTGACAGCCGCTTTGTTCTACCAGGACAAAGCCGAGCACATGGGCGCAGAGAACGACAATACGGGATATAGCAAACGGAAGGCTTTGACCGCGAACGGCGTCTCGGTGGATATGATCGGTCGACTGCACGCAGACATGTTCATGCAAGACCGATACCTCTTGAACAAGATTCCCATCAAAATCCGACTGATACGGGCGCCTCCGACCTTCGCCTTGATGGCCACTAACGTAGAGGCGCATGTAGCTGACTATAAGATTGTCATCGAAGACGCAGTCCTGTATGTCCGAAAAGTGAAACCGAATCCAGCCGTTCAATTGGGGCACATGAAAGCCTTGGAAACAAAACCAGCCCAGTACCCTATTCGACGTGTGCAAACCAGAGTGTTCTCTGTGTCTGCTGGAAATATGAGCGCCAACAAAGACAACCTGTTCCTGGGGGAACTACCCAAGCGATTGATCCTGGCCTGTGTGGAAAATACCGGTTTCAGTGGAGCCTACCCAGAGAATCCGTTTGACTTTAAACATTTCGGCATCAATTTTGTGGCCCTGCATGTGGATGGACAACAGGTGCCAGCCACCGCCTTAACCCCGAACTTTGGGCGCGCGAATTTCATTCGAGCCTATCAGAGCCTGTTTACAGCCACCGGTCAAATCAACCAGGACGAAGGGAATTTCATCAGTCGGGAGGACTACGGGAACGGATACACGTTGTTCTGTTTCGATCTGACCCCCACCTTAGAGAACGACCATCAGCTGGCCCTGGCCAAGCAAGGCAATTTACGGTTGGAAATCCACTTTCAACGAGCCCTCCGGAGCACCGTCAATGTGATCTGCTACGCCGAGTTTGACAGCATCATTCAAGTGGACAAGGCGCGCAACGTGCTGTGTGACTTCTCCACCTAACATGGATACAGAGCAGATAACCACCGTGCTGGAGAATGACCCAGAGACACGTATGATGTTTCAAGGGGTGTTCGCCCGAGATGTGTTCCCATTAGACCGTGTGTATCCTGCTGCTTACGTTCTCAACACGGACCCGATGGAGCGACCCGGTGAACACTGGGTGGCCGTGTACTTGACAGAACAGCAGGGCGAATACTTTGACCCGTACGGCCTGCCACCCCTCCATCCCGATTTAACAGACTTCATGGATCAAGGCACAGAGACGTGGTGTTGGAACAGTCAAACGTTGCAAAGCCTGACCAGTAGCGTGTGCGGACAATATTGCTTGTTTTACCTGTACCATCGATGCCGGGGAAGACCCTTATCTACCATCGTACAGATGTTTGACGAGTACCCCAAGGCCGAGGACCGCGATGTACTCGTCTATGACTGGGCCGCCCATCATTTCAATGTACAAGTCCCGTTCTGGGCTTGAATTCTTTCAATGTACACACGCCCGCTGTTCTGGGCTTAAGTTTAAAAGCCCCCTGTTCTGGGCTTCAGTGTACAAGCCCCCCTGTTCTGGGCTTCAGTTTACAAGCCCCTTGTTCTGGGCTTCAGTTTTCACGTGGTTGTTCTCACGTTGTTGTTGTTCACTGAATAAAAAAATGAGATCTCACCAAAAAACCCTGTCTTGTGTGTTTTATTCATAATGCATCAATGCCCATTGTGGAGATTCAGTCAAACTGAAATCAGTGGTGTAGGGTGGGGCCAAAATGTAACCCATCAAGGTTAGAATGCAAGCGCACTATAGTAAAAATAGAGAGGCCAATGAAATCAGCCCACAGACCAAGTACGTGTTTTTGGTCTAGGTTTGGAGCGGGCATTTCATTGAGGTGCGTGTATACGGTGAGTGAAGAGACTCGTCCAACACGTATAGATGAAGTTGATGACTATAAGTTCTATGTTGTCGATTTAACCTCTCCCTACATTGACGCGCGCGCGCGCGCGCTGCGGCCGGAGAACCCGCGCGCGCGCGCTGCGGTGGGGGACCGGGGCCCGCCGGGGCCGGAAAAGTTGGAGATCGTTTTAGTGAAAACCGGAAGTGACGTCATACACTTGCGCAGACCCACCACACCACGTGAACGCCATTGTAGAGAAAAAAAAACCAGTACATGACAGACACAGACAAGTCTAGACATGGCCAAAGGTCACGCCCCGGTGACCACATCCCGACGAAATGGCCAGTTTTCGACACCGGATGTGCCGCCATCTTGAACATACGTGCCGCCATCTTGGATATGGCCCATAATGCACCGGGTCAAAATACTCGCTTCTGATTGGCTGAGAGCTCTGTGACGGATTTGAAATACTCGCTTCTGATTGGATGAGAGCTCCGCATTGCGTCTGCGCATGCGCAGAATGATATTCCTACCGCACACCCAACCCATCAGATGCCCCTTCACGAATGCTTCACATGGATACCTCACTCGACCCCATTGGACCCTTAGGGACTCCCCTAGCTCCAACACGGCTATTTCCATACCCTTGGGCCACCGCGCATGCGCAGAATGGTGACAACGGCCGAGCCACTAGTCCAGTCAGATGCCTCCTCACCTAGGCTTTACTTTGATACCTCACTCGACCCCATTGGACCATTAGTAGCTCCCCTAGCTCCAACACGGCTATTTTCATACCCTTGGGCCACCGCGCATGCGCAGAATGCCGATAGTTCAAGCCCACACCCAGCCCATTAGATGCCCCTTCACATAGGCTTTACTTTGATACCTCGCTCGACCCCATCGGCCCATTAGAAACCCCGCTCGATCCCAAAACGTCTATTTTCATACCCTTGGGCCACCGCGCATGCGCAGTATGGTGACAACGGCCGAGTCACTAGTCCAGTCAGATGCCCCTTCACGAATGCTTCACTTTGATACCTCATACAACTCCATCGGACCATGAGTAACTCCCCTAGCTCCCAACACGGCTATTTTCATACCCTTGGGCCACCACGCATGCGCAGAATGCCGATAGTTCAACCCCACACCCAGCCCATTAGATGCCCCTTCACATAAGCTTGACTTTGATACCTCACTCGACCCCACTGGACCATTAGTAACTCCCCTAGCTCCAAAACGGCTATTTCCATACTCTTGGGCCACCGCGCATGCGCAGAATGCCGCTAGTTCAACCCCACACCCAGCCCATCAGATGCCCCCTCACCTAGGCTTCACATTGATACCTCACTCGACCCCACTGGACCAGTAGTAACTCGCCTAGCTCCAAAACGGCTATTTCCATACCCTTCGGCCACACGAGTTGTCTCCCTTGCGTCAGTGTGTGCAGATGGCGCTATGATCGACGCCGTGATGTGGAAAGGGCGTCCCCACACCATCCTGGGGCCGCCATTTTGTTTGTTGATTTTCTGCGGAGATACACGGGACAATAAACGCTCGACCCTAGGGTGGTACAGATGCTAGACTGATCCTATTAACATGGTACAACACCTATAGATTATGCTTATTATTATTATATGGCTTAGAGGGTTTTTTGAGGGTAATGTGAGGATTTTTTCTCCCCGTGACCTCCCCACCGCCTCGTTTGCTCCCTTGCAATCAGGCCGCCATTTTGGTCCCACCACCACCACCACCACCCACAAGCCGCCATTTTGGTCCCACCACCACCACCACCACCCACAAGCCGCCATTTTGGTCCCACCACCACCACCACCTCCCACACTGGCCGACATGCCTTGATCACGTGATCATCACGTGATCAAGAATTTTGGTCCCACCACCTCCACCACCCACAAGCCGCCATTTTGGTCCCACCACCTCCACCACCCACAATGACCCCTGTGACCCCTGTTCACATGCCTTGATCACGTGATCAAGTTCCTCCTCAATCCTCCACATTGTGACGTCATTAAGTAGGTCAATGTGAACCAATTTCAACTTTATATACTACTTAGGGTTATCTATAGTTTCCTTCAAATCCACTGAAGGTGGATATATATCCTTCACTGCGTCATTTATATAGCGATTATCCACAGCGAGAAGATCGTCTATGTAGGGTTTGGTGAATGAGAAGGAACGGGCTTTTGAAAGGATGGGTTTTTGAAAGCGCCTGCATATAGTCATATTCATAAGAGAACAGATATATTAACTCTGTGCTAATCTATTATCTCTCGAGCAAAATAATATTTTATGTTTATTTTGGAAGAGCGCAATCCTTCCGAGTTGATTGTTTTCAGTGGGCAATCGCCAGGAACATTATTTTTCATGCACGAGATTCCACTGATTCGGAGCTGATTCACTACTATCGTGTAAATCTCGCAACGCACGTATAGTCGTTCGATGACGCTTGTTAGTTACTCCAATACTGTGTTTGGGTACGATTCTACTTACAATTAGATGGGGGGGGGGAGAGAATTTATTTCTGCTGTGTCCTGCAGCTAAAATCAACTCGACGGACTGCTCCTTGATCGGCTGTTTGCAGCGCGACCGAGAGAACGGGCGCACCTCTGTTGTAATTATCTCCTTTGAGTGTATATATCATGGAGGGGAGAGGGTGGAATATGCAGTTTCAGCGGGCAATATACACCCACGTGACCGGGAATATGCAGTTTTATCTCTTTATAAATTATATAGGGAGACACTCTAATAAATATAATAATGCGCTATATTTTATGTCTGAGTTACCAGATAAGTAATATTTAGGAATATAATGTCTTCTAGTTACATCATAATGTGAACAATGAAACATATAATGATATTCATCGCCGATTTGGTTCAAGTTACATAATTTACAGTCTTTCGGTTTTCTGTATGTTTTTCCATCTACCAACCTCGGTAGGTAACCTGTGATTACACAACCTGAATTTACAATTGGAGTATAAAGCCTTCGAGGTAATACTAGTAAATACTTTTTTAAACAAATGTCAAATTTTAAATGCTAAATAATTTATACTTTTGGATGATGCATGTACTGTAGTTGGCCAAACCTCTTGATACCAATCACTCTGTAGTTGCTGTATATGACGAGTGTACCATCGAATGTTGCCCACGCTCTGATTCAACCAGATGTATACATCCCAGTTCATCTAAAGATGTTTTATTACAGTGCATCCACGTGCTTTTAAAATTTCCTGACATATAGGAGTTATGTAGTAGTCTACACATTAGAAATGATATTGATTAAGTTAGCCCACAATGTCAGCATTCATTTCTTCGCTGTTAAAATCAGTGGGTATATATCTACCAAGATCTCCATATAACATATAATGCGGGGTAGACTTTCGGACATACAGTATGTATTTTAGAAAATTTGTATGACCAGTTTCAGGAATATTTAGGTTACTAAACCCTCAAATTTCACAACCATAAAATAGAAGAGGTGCAACAGTTTGGTCAAAAAGTAATAACTGGCTATCAATAGGGAGACATAGGTTTCTAATACGGGTATATAACAAGTGTAAGGCTCTGCCTGCCTGTTCGACTATATTAGTTAATGCATTTGTGAATTATCCCGTTTTGCTAAAGACAGTGCCGAGGTATTTATAGTTGTCAACGATTTCGAGTTTATTGATATTAATGAAGAACTCATAGTTACATTTTCTGCAGCCAAATACAATAATGTTCGTCTTTTCTGTATTAATGCCCAATTATCAGTCGTTACAATAGTCTGAAAATGCGTCTAACGCTCTTTGGAAGTATGTCAGACTTTGTGCGACAATAGCAGTGCCATATGTATATAATAACACAGTGATGCATATTGCTGTCGTTAACATGTCAGTATAAAGGTCTATAGAAATACCATTAAATCTGTGTAGTAAAAAGTCCTCCAAGTCGTTCATAAATAAGGAAAATAGGATACGTGATCAATTTTCCCCTTGTCTGACTCACGTGTTACAGGCAAACATCGACGATATATTATTGTCAAGTCTCACATAAGATTTAATATTTCTGTATTACTATGTACATGTATAACATTAAATATCTTGCCTAATCCCATATTGTCGAAAGCTTTTTTAAAAACAATAAATGCACAATATATTGTTTTTCTTACGTGATTTGTGGTAATATGCAAGAGTCTGTAGAATAAACATGTTATCAAGAGTGGAATATCCCTTTCTAAAACCACTGATTATAGGAATCATTAGCTGATCAACTGAAGTCACCGGATACTGCACAGAAATGTACACATTTCGACCTCAGGCAAACGATATTAAATCTATAATCATCGCTTGGAGATACGGACAGAATTCCTAATTACGCAAATTTATCCGTAATGATTTGAAACTTAAACTATGCAAATAAACCATAGAGAAACAAAGGAGAAAGAGAGAGAGAGAATTAAGGTTTAACTCGCGTTCAGCAATATTTCAGCTATATAGCGACGACCAAACAAAATTCTAAGCATTCAAGTTAATAGCTTAGTAATCCAACACATTAAAACATACACACATTAACACTTATGCAACAAACCGATTTCTCTCAAATAACCTAAGATACAGTCTTTTTTCACCCGACTAAAAAGATCTTCTAAAGTAGCTGCTCGATAAAAAGAATCTCTTACAATCTTAAAATATATACAGTCGATAAGAATATGTTTCACTGTGAGATCTTCGTGACTTGGAATACACCTTTGGACTGGCTGTTTTTTTAGTAAATGTTCGTGAGTTAATCGTGAATGGCCGATTCTACATCGCTTGATAATGGCTTGATCGAAACGTTTCTGGCTGTTCAGGTGAGTATAGCCTACAGTTTTTTCGAACTCCTGAAGTTTGTTATTATTCACATCATCTCATATAGATTGAAGTAGCTTTCTCACATAAGTACAGATATATAGAGGGTCTGAAATCACTGTATGGGATTCCAACAGGATGAACTTCATTATCTAGGGCTGCCTTAGCCATTTTATCAGCTTCAGTATTACCTTTGATTCCATCGTGACTAGGCAACCAACAAAACACAATATCAATCTGTTGATCAAATCTACAATCATATAATTGTAGAATATTCAAGATGGTGCATGGGATGAGTTGAAGTTCCACTTTAATCGTTAGCCTTGAAGGCATGACAGTAAATCTGAAAATATGACATATGTTTTTTCTTTTAGTGGACCCAATATCTTCCAAAGCCGACAATATAGCTTTTGCTTCCGCAGTGAATATCGAACTTTTACCTGGTAGTCGATCGGTTTTAGTTTTGGAGCTAAAGATAGAAGCACATGCTACTCTCTCACTATCTTTAGAATCATCTGTAGGCCTATAAATAGCCTGATGCGATCTGTATTTTTCTCTCGGCAGACCAAATTCTTGTGTATACACAAGCCGGCTCGTGTCTGCCTTTTTATATTTCGTTAGTGTAATATCTGCTTCTGATTTAGCTAACTGCCATGGTGGAATTGGTACGGGCTTGTTGGGTAAAAATTGAGAAACAAAGTCACATAGGGACATTAGTATATCTTGTCTGAACAAGAAATATTGATAG
Organism: Hanleya hanleyi; assembly: GCA_036873755.1. NCBI lineage: Eukaryota > Metazoa > Mollusca > Polyplacophora > Lepidopleurida > Hanleyidae > Hanleya > Hanleya hanleyi. Next base: position 18,749 of record JAVTVY010006317.1, read on the forward strand.
ATTTGAAGGACATAAACACAGCACAAATACTCTCGGATATTGATTTAGGATACATCAAATTTCAAACAAATAAGGCATAATTTACTGACATTGCTTCCAACAAGAACACACAAACATAGTAAAAGATATGAGACCCATTATACACTGTTCCGAAATTATCCAAAGTCCGAAGAAAATACAGCAATATATATATTGTCTCAGATGGGGAGAGTTTACTGCCGGTAAGATTTGAGTAGATGTCGAGAACGCCACTTGTGCACTGGAGAATAATGCACAGGCGCAAAATGATTTTAACAAAAACAGCTATATTTCGTTTTCCACATTGAAATGGTTTGATTTGAATCTCATTCGAACTTATCCTTCCAACCCCCCCCCCCCCCCCCCCCCGCCCCTTTTTATTCCCTTTGCTAGGTGAAAAGGTTATTTCCTTTGCAAGGTAATCATTCCCTGTGCGAGGTGAAGAGATCATTCATTGTGCGACGTAAAGGGATTATATCAATCAGTTTTCAATTTAAGTGACGTTTGAGTCAGACAGACAGCATATCAAGGGCCACTGAATGGCTACAATGTTGTCGTAAACAGTTTTAACATTCGAAATGATTGCCTTGTCTTGTGAAGGACTGGATTTCTATTGAACTGGATCTACTTGGTATTAAATCATGGCATCATGGCCCCAAGTCACGCATATCGTGTTGGTCAACCCACGTAACACTCTACATAAGCTCCCTTGAAGATACACAGAAAAAAAATCCCTAAAAATTTAAGGAAAATTCCCCGACTATTGCGCAACATAACTATTCCTTACCATGTTAAGGAATTTCCTTAACATGCTACGGAATATTCCTTATTGAATTTTAAGGAATATTTCGCTGGTGTAATAGTCGGGGAATTTTCCTTAAATTTTAAGGAATTTTTTTTCAGTGTATTTACGCAGAGCTACTAATAGTTATAACTAATATTTAGTATGACACCCTCATACAAAACAATTCTGAAATATTTGCTATACTTTTCTCCAGAATTACATTTTAAAATGTCAAAATAAAATGTCCCAATTTGCCCCAGGTATGGGGATCAATGAGTTATGCTTCATAGGAGTTTAGATAATTCAACAGCGATGGCTGGGTTAGTTTTTACTTTAGACCCCTGCATTACATAAAATATTTCTCAGAGGCCAAATTTGAAGAAAACATATTTTGTGTGATTCTCATTAATTCCAACGGAATCATTTGACTTGTCAGTAAAACTCATCAAATCCGATGGGATTAGTAATTACTACTATCTAGGATATAAAATAATGCACTTTCATAACATTTTGGAATGAAAGTAAATTTCGCCAATTGATTACTATTGTCGCATTTTGCCTCGGCAAAAGTGTCACAGTCCGCCCCGGGTGCATGAAAATTTACTTGAACTCTTCAAAAACGTTTTTTTTGCCTTTTTTTTTTACCACTGATAGTTTTACTTTTAATCATGTTGTATAGGGATGATAGCTTTCTGCGGATAATAATGTGATTCCTGCATGTAATTTACTCAGGAGTTAGATGGCTTGTCCCACTGTACCCCCAATCTTCCCTACAACTCTTCATCATATATACATTATCACCGTCATCAAGACAACAGTGAAATCCATTAGTAGTTCCTCTAGATTTCACACACTGGTATTTTATATATATACTAATGCCATTTAGAAAGTACGTAACATTTATATTCAATTATTTTTAGGATGGCAAATATAGGTTGATAATGCACAAATACTAGTGCTGGATTGGTCAGTCCCGTGCGAGACTCGAACCCGCGCCCTCAGAGTTTGGCACCAAATCGCCAGCAGTAAATGCAAGCGGTCTAGACCACTCGGCCACCTCAGCTTCCACAGAAGTTCGGAGACCGGAGTCTAGATTACGTACATTTACTACCCCTCTGATAGACTGAATAATGGCACAGCTCCTAAAGCTGATATTATATGCCATTTAGAAAATAGGTAACATTTATATCCAATTATTTTCAGGATGTCACTTTCTTGATAAAGCACAAATACTAGTGCTGGATGGGTCAGTCCCGTGCGAGACTCGAACCCGCGCCCTCAGGGTTTGGCACCAAATGGCCAGCAGTAAATGCAAGCGGACTAGACCACTCGGCCACCTCAGCCGAGATTCTTGAATACGCCATCGAATCCAATGCAGCGCAGTGCAGATGTGAGCTATGACAGACAAACGTACGGATATTTAAGCTGTGACAGACATACGGACATTTCAGGCCGGTGGGATGGTTAAGAATGTTTTGATGATTAGTGTCACTTTTAATATTCTTTTCTATTGCAACCAATGACGTACATTGTTCAAATCTTTTATATATACATATATACAATTTGCATGTTTTTCTTACTTCCAAATGACTTAGGTCTGATTTACGCCTCATATACCGATTGTAAACCGTTCCAGCACTTTGACAGTCGCTGTTAAATCAATCTTTCTCACGCTTGTGTTTCTCATTATCTGACCTCGGACTAGTGGTTTTGATGAGACCAGATCGTTGAGCGCCGTCTCTAAAAAGTTCAACTTAATCCCTAAATACTTGCCAATATCATCTAATAGGCATCTAGTTTGGATTTTTTCCATCAGATCATTGACCAGTGTCTCATTAATGGCTTTTGCATAAATATCTCGTTTTGTATCATTCCATATCATATCATCTTAGATTTAGAAGAAACATACCTATTTTGTTGTATATCATTATCACTTCTACGAGATAAGATTTACATTTCAAGATACAACTGACTGCACAATGAACATCAGGAAATAGAGGGTCAAATTCACTCACATGAAAGTCATATACTAAACTAAGTAGTTCAGGACTACAAATGAAATGTCAATGACAGTTTTACCTTTCACACTAGTAATATTACCAACACATGCATCCTTACCGACTCTACCATTGCAAATGTACAACTGCACATGTGTGTATACTTGCATGGAGTGTAAATTTGCATCTGGTCAGGAGGTTGTTTAACAGTATATTTTCATGTGAAATTTGCACTTTATGCAAATCTGGTCATGTGAACGCATAGCAAACGTGCATCCCATGTATTTGGAGTTAAAACAGAGTACTGCTTTTGTAAAAAAAAAGCTCAGTGGAACATTTATGCCCCATAGCCTCGTAAATTATTACCGTCAAACAGAAGTTTTTGTGAACTGGAAACTGTGACCGTACTTCTTTCTGGGTCAAGGCAACGTTTGGCCTTTGGTATTGTGACTATAATATCGATACGCTTCCACTTAAACGAATACGGTAAGCCACCTATGAAATTTGGTAAAGGTACCGGTAACCTGAATTATTGCATAAAATGTTTCTTTCTGCCTTCAATCGGCAACACTTTGCGTGCAATATACTTGGCCCTTTTCACTCCTTGGTTGAATGGTTCCCCACATGTAGTCACCTATTGTATGTGTCTTACATGACGGATTTGCCCTTTCTGTATCCATGGTGGCCTTGACTTTTGAACTGATAGGCTCCATTTTTGGTTGTATCTTGTTTTACTTACATCATCAGGCACGGCGGAAGCAATTCATGATTGGGGGGGGCTACTATCACAGCACAATTAGGCGAGGGTTCAGGGGCCGCCTAGGCCCCGGAAGCTCCAGGGATCTTAGATGGCCGGAGAGGCGTTCTAGCGTATTTCCGAGCAATAAAACAAGAAATCCTCGCCCGTGTAAACTCTATTTGTGTTGCCTGTTTTCCCAACATTTTTCAATTTTTCATCGTCGAGAATCTCACAGACTCCATCAACCTGATCGAAATTGCCAATGAGTTTGTGAACAATGAAAACCGACAGCGTGTATTTGGGCACTTCACTACCAAGGACTTGTAATTATATGCATTGCTTTTCGGTAACTTCTTGACTGGGCGAGGATTTGGACATTCCCATGGCATGGACAATTATGTTATATGAGTTTATCGAATTTCTTGAAATAATTGTGGTAGAAAGAGTGTTAAACGTTTCTTTTATTCTCACAGTAACTCGGCCAGAGAGACAGGTGCATAGCTAACAGTTGGCCTATTTTAGTCCACGACAACATAGTTCAATTTTCTCCCTTGTACAGAGACAATGCTAGGGGCACCGAATGGTAATGATGTCAATATCGACGCATAATACATCACTATTTGAACTTAATGGACCGGTGCGCACAGAGAATGACAATAGATGGGCGTTCATGTGTGATAATACGTTAAATGTTCATGGTCGGACAGGTGATTACCGTGTGCATCTACAAACGCACTGCGCTAGGTTAAGCTTAATCACCGGACTCTAGTTTCCCCGTGTACACGTGGGACAATACCGACGCGCTCATGTGTGACAATGGTTAAAATGTGTAGCCTGTGGGTACAGGGTTAACCCGTGTGTCACTGCGGTAATAGATGTGCGCTCGGCTGTGATATTCCGAGGTATATAATTTAACTCGCACGGTCAGTTAACTATGCATGTATTATAAGCCATATATTAACGGAAGGGTTGAATAAACTATACCGGCGGTATGTCCAACCGTACAGTATTTGACAGAAATTCGCGCACATATATATTTAAGGCCGAATAATCAATAAACCTCGATTATCGAACTGTTTTAGACTAAGAAAATTCCAGTGTTTCTGAAAGAATGTCGTTTCCGTGTACACTGGCGCGTATCAAAGGGGGGGCCGTTTGCGAAAGTGCAATGGACCGGTGCGCACAGAGAAGGACAATAGATGTGCGCTCGGCTGTGACATTCCGAGGTACATAATTTAACTCGCACGGTCAGTTAGCTATACATGGCATTTGCTCTAATACATTGTGTTGTGTCAGTCTATAATATATGAAAGACCTCTCAAAATACGCTATGATTCGACCAATAGATCTTTTAAGAAACGAACCGCTTGTTCTCAAAGGAATGATTGATAATGCGAACTTACCTTCATCAAATGTTTTCTCGTCATCCATTGTATACCGAGACAGGAGATCGACCAACTACGCCTAGGCGGCCCCGGAAGCTCCAGGGATCTTAGATGGCCGGAGAGGCGTTCTAGCGTATTTCCGAGCAATAAAACAAGAAATCCTCGCCCGTGTAAACTCGATTTATGTTGCCTGTTTTCCCAACATTTTTTAATTATTCATCGTCGAGAATCTCACAGACTCCATCAACCTGATCGAAATTGCCAATGAGTTTGTGAACAATGAAAACCGACAGCGTGTATTTGGGCACTTCACTACCAAGGACTTGTAATTATATGCATTGCTTTTCGGTAACTTCTTGACTGGGCGAGGATTTGGACATTCCCATGGCATGGACAATTATGTTATATGAGTTTATCGAATTTCTTGAAATAATTGTGGTAGAAAGAGTGTTAAACGTTTCTTTTATTCTCACAGTAACTCGGCCAGAGAGACAGGTGCATAGCTAACAGTTGGCCTATTTTAGTCCACGACAACATAGTTCAATTTTCTCCCTTGTACAGAGACAATGCTAGGGGCACCGAATGGTAATGATGTCAATATCGACGCATAATACATCACTATTTGAACTTAATGGACCGGTGCGCACAGAGAATGACAATAGATGGGCGTTCATGTGTGATAATACGTTAAATGTTCATGGTCGGACAGGTGATTACCGTGTGCATCTACAAACGCACTGCGCTAGGTTAAGCTTAATCACCGGACTCTAGTTTCCCCGTGTACACGTGGGACAATACCGACGCGCTCATGTGTGACAATGGTTAAAATGTGTAGCCTGTGGGTACAGGGTTAACCCGTGTGTCACTGCGGTAATAGATGTGCGCTCGGCTGTGATATTCCGAGGTATATAATTTAACTCGCACGGTCAGTTAACTATGCATGTATTATAAGCCATATATTAACGGAAGGGTTGAATAAACTATACCGGCGGTATGTCCAACCGTACAGTATTTGACAGAAATTCGCGCACATATATATTTAAGGCCGAATAATCAATAAACCTCGATTATCGAACTGTTTTAGATTAAGAAAATTCCAGTGTTTCTGAAAGAATGTCGTTTCCGTGTACACTGGCGCGTATCAAAGGGGGGCCGTTTGCGAAAGTGCAATGGACCGGTGCGCACAGAGAAGGACAATAGATGTGCGCTCGGCTGTGACATTCCGAGGTACATAATTTAACTCGCACTGTCAGTTAGCTATAAATGGCATTTGCTCTAATACATTGTGTTGTGTCAGTCTATAATATATGAAAGACCTTCTCTCAAAATACGCTATGATTCGACCAATAGATCTTTTAAGAAACGAACCGCTTGTTCTCAAAGGAATGATTGATAATGCGAACTTACCTTCATCAAATGTTTTCTCGTCATCCATTGTATACCGAGACAGGAGATCGACCAACTACGCCTAGGCGGCCCCGGAAGCTCCAGGGATCTTAGATGGCCGGAGAGGCGTTCTAGCGTATTTCCGAGCAATAAAACAAGAAATCCTCGCCCGTGTAAACTCGATTTATGTTGCCTGTTTTCCCAACATTTTTTAATTATTCATCGTCGAGAATCTCACAGACTCCATCAACCTGATCGAAATTGCCAATGAGTTTGTGAACAATGAAAACCGACAGCGTGTATTTGGGCACTTCACTACCAAGGACTTGTAATTATATGCATTGCTTTTCGGTAACTTCTTGACTGGGCGAGGATTTGGACATTCCCATGGCATGGACACGCAGGGTATTTTCTATTCTAGTCCATTTTCTTTAAGAGTCATATGTTTTTAGCGGCATTTCGTCTTAGAAATTAGTGGCATACGGTACATGGTGTGAGGATTTATCTCTACCATCTTTTATATGGTATAACACTATTAAACTTTTGTGAACCTAAAAATTACCAAACAAGGCCGGTAAAAAAAATTCTAGAGCTTTGGCTGGCCCACTAATGCTGAACAGTTAGTTGTAAGTAGTTTTAGTTATGCGATGACAATTCATTTCACTATTCATTTCGAAAATACGTGTTCATTGAAGTATTTTTCGCATTGATATCAGTAGTAGATGGGCCCTGATGGAGGTGTGAATGACGCGTTTGACGTCATCGTATGACGTCACTGGGGTCGAGGTCACGTGAAAGTAGGTCAAGGTCACTCGAAAGTAGGTCAAGGTCGTCCCGCTGTCGGTATCTAGGTCACTTATGACGCGTTTGACGTCATTGTGTGACGTAATTAGGTCGTGTTCGTGAGAAACCGGTTTAAATTATGTAATAATGTTACGTAAGTAGGTCGATCACGTGAGAAACCGGTCTAAATTATGTAAGTGTTACGTAATTAGGTCATGGTCGCTCGTAAGTAGGTCGATTACGTAAGAAACCGGTTTAAATTATGTAATAATGTTACGTAATTAGGTCATGGTCGCTCGTAAGTAGATCGATTACGTGAGAAACCGGTTTAAATAGGGCGGTGTGATGTCTATTTTTATCAGTGATGCCTATTTTTAGCTGCTCCTTTGTTAGCTAACAATAAAAACACCGCGTGACCCTTTGACGGCTAAAAGGAGAGAGTTTTCTAGTTCAGTGGTCACATGCCTCTGGCGCACGAAGGTGCGTTTTTACGTAGTTGGTCGATCTCCTGTCTCGGTATACAATGGATGACGAGAAAACATTTGATGAAGGTAAGTTCGCATTATCAATCATTCCTTTGAGAACAAGCGGTTCGTTTCTTAAAAGATCTATTGGTTGAATCATAGCGTATTTTGAGAGAAGGTCTTTCATATATTATAGACTGACACAACACAATGTATTAGAGCAAATGCCATGTATAGCTAACTGACAGTGCGAGTTAAATTATGTACCTCGGAATGTCACAGCCGAGCGCACATCTATTGTCCTTCTCTGTGCGCACCGGTCCATTGCACTTTCGCAAACGGCCCCCCTTTGATACGCGCCAGTGTACACGGAAACGACATTCTTTCAGAAACACTGGAATTTTCTTAGTCTAAAACAGTTCGATAATCGAGGTTTATTGATTATTCGGCCTTAAATATATATGTGCGCGAATTTCTGTCAAATACTGTACGGTTGGACATACCGCCGATATAGTTTATTCAACCCTTCCGTTAATATATGGCTTATAATACATGCATAGTTAACTGACCGTGCGAGTTAAATTATATACCTCGGAATATCACAGCCGAGCGCACATCTATTACCGCAGTGACACACGGGTTAACCCTGTACCCACAGGCTACACATTTTAACCATTGTCACACATGAGCGCGTCGGTATTGTCCCACGTGTACACGGGGAAACTAGAGTCCGGTGATTAAGCTTAACCTAGCGCAGTGCGTTTGTAGATGCACACGGTAATCACCTGTCCGACCTTGAACATTTAACGTATTATCACACATGAACGCCCATCTATTGTCATTCTCTGTGCGCACCGGTCCATTAAGTTCAAATAGTGATGTATTATGCGTCGATATTGACATCAATACCATTCAAAAGACCTTTATTCGGTGCCCCTAGCATTGTCTCTGTACAAGGGAGAAAATTGAACTATGTTGTCGTGGACTAAAATAGGCCAACTGTTAGCTATGCACCTGTCTCTCTGGCCGAGTTACTGTGAGAATAAAAGAAACGTTTAACACTGTTTCTACCACAATTATTTCAAGAAATTCGATAAACTCATATAACATAATTTGACAAAATCAAAGATAAATTTTTACCGTATTAGCGTCGCTAAAATTATGGCCTCTCAATCGAACGTGTTATTTATCCGACAACTTACACTATTGTGCAAGTCACCAGCACACTACCATTGTTTTACAAGTCACCAACACTCTAGCATTGCTTTACAATACAATACAGTAAACACACACGGTGAGCATTGGTAATGATCGCTCACGATATGATGACTATTTGTATCGTGTTCCGACGAAGCGTAGCGTCCGCAAAAGCGCCCGCAAGCGCCCGCAAAAGCGCCCGCAACGCCCGCAAGCGCCCGCAAAAGCGCCCGCAACGCCCGCAAGCGCCCGCAACGCCCGCAAACGCCCGCAAGCGCCCGCAAAAGCACCCGAACGCCCGCAAGCGCCCGTTTCAACGCCCTTCGATATCTGAGAAAAAGAGAGAGATCAACACGTTCACAAGTTTTCATATATTTTATTATCCCCAATGTTATGCCGGGGCCGCTATGGGTATGTTTACAATCCATAACGTTGGAGTGATATCAGTTTTAATCACGCTCTTGTCAGTGTTCGTGAATTCTTGAAGTTCATCTACGGTCATCATCATCTTTTCGCTTCATTTCTTTATTTCAGCATTCGACAGTGAGCTTCTTAAATCACCGTCAGTTTTCTGATCATTATTATTCGGTGTACCAAGTCCTAATCAGACTCGCTATCTACCAATCCGGGAAAGTCCGTGGGCAACATATCCTTGAAGAGCTGTTTCCGCATCTTGATGGCGTTTTTTAGGGCCTCTCTTGGAGGTAAACCCATATCCCCTTCTAAGTAGCTCTTTGTTTTCATGATGGCCCTGTGGTTACGATCACTTTCCATTTCAAGAGGAATCAAGGTATGGTTTTCATACAGAGCCATTGCAGATTTTATGATTCGTGGTTGCATGTTGATGTAGGCCTTCTGTAAAGTCTCTTCATCCTGTCCATCTGCCTGGATAGTAGCGGCGTGTGCGTCAATAGCCTTGTCCACAATGGGACCCCAAAATGACGGCTCCCCTTTGTCCGTGTCTGAATCACCCAAACTTTCGCTTTTCTCGGATAAGCTAGTGCTGTCCGCATCAGAGCATGAGTTTTCAGCGCTGTCATCGCCAGATGATGAGCTCACAGTATCCTTATCATCGTGTAGACTCTCACTGTCTACATCAGAGACCTCGTCGGTGTCTTCATACCCATGAATATTCTTCCTATGTCTGATCATATCGTGGTACCTGGTGAACGATCGGTGACACTCTGAGCAAGAATAAGACATGTGGAACTGAGCGACAAAAATGAAGTGAGTTAGTCTTTCTAATAGGGTTGTATTTATGAATGATTGTCGCAGCGCCATCTATACACCGATATGAACTCACGCTGTGCATGGATGGGGTCCTATCCGATTGGTTAATAAGTCTTCACGGCGTAATGCTTTGACATATCTCTCTCCCTTCACGTAAGGCGCTAGCATCCCTCATCTCCACCAGCGTCCGGTAGTAGCGGGCGTTTGCGCCCGCAAGCGCCCGCAAAGCGCCCGCAACGCCCGCAAAAGCGCCCGCAAACGCCCGTTTCAACGCCCTTCGATATCTGAGAGAAAGAGAGAGATCAGCATATTCACAAGTTTTCATATATTTTATTATCCCGCAAAAGCGCCCGCAAGCGCCCGCAAACGTCCGTTTCAACGCCCTTCGATATCTGAGAGAAAGAGAGAGATCAGCATATTCACAAGTTTTCATATATTTTATTATCTCGCAATGTTATGCCGTACATTGGGGATAATAAAATATATGAAAATTTGTGAACGTGTTGATCTCTTTTCTCAGATATCGAAGGGCGTTGAAACGGGCGCTTGCGGGCGCTTTTGCGGGATAATAAAATATATGAAAACTTGTGAATATGCTGATCTATCTCTTTCTCTCAGATATCGAAGGGCGTTGAAACGGGCGCTTGCGGGCGTTTGCGAGCGCTTTTGCGGGCGTTGCGGGCGCTTTTGCGGGCGCTTTTTCGGGCGCTTGCGGGCGTTTGCGGGCGTATGCGGGCGCTTTTACGGGATAATAAAATATATGAAAACTTGTGAATATGCTGATCTCTCTCTTTTTCTCAGATATCGAAGGGCGTTGAAACGGGCGCTTGCGGGCGTTTGCGGGCGTTTGCGGGCGCTTGCGGGCGCAAACGGCCGCTACTACCGGACGTTGGTGGAGATGAGGGATGCTAGCGCCTTACGTGAAGGGAGAGAGATATGTCAAAGCATTACGCCGTGAAGACTTATTAACGAATCGGATAGGACCCCATCCATGCACAGCGTGAGTTCATATCGGTGTATAGATGGCGCTGCGACAATCATTCATAAATACAACCCTATTAGAAAGACTAACTCACTTCATTTTTGTCGCTCAGTTCCACATGTCTTATTCTTGCTCAGAGTGTCACCGATCGTTCACCAGGTACCACGATATGATCAGACATAGGAAGAATATTCATGGGTATGAAGACACCGACGAGGTCTCTGATGTAGACAGTGAGAGTCTACACGATGATACGGATACTGTGAGCTCATCATCTGGGGATGACAGCGCTGAAAACTCATGCTCTGATGCGGACAGCACTAGCTCATCCGAGAAAAGCGGAAGTTTGGGTGATTCAGACACGGACGAAGGGGAGCCGTCATTTTGGGGTCGCATTGTGGACAAGGCTATTGACGCACACGCCGCTACTATCCAGGCAGATGGACAGGATGAAGAGACTTTACAGAAGGCCTACATCAACATGCAACCACGAATCATAAAATCTGCAATGGCTCTGTATGAAAACTATACCTTGATTCCTCTTGAAATGGAAAGTGATCGCGACCACAGGGCCATCATGAAAACAAAGAGCTACTTAGAAGAGGATATGGGTTTACCTCCAAGAGAGGCCCTAAAAACGCCATCAAGATGCGGAAACAGCTCTTCAAGGACATGTTACCCACGGACTTTCCCGGATTGGTAGATAGCGAGTCTGATTAGGACATGGTACACCGAATAATAATGATCAGAAAACTGACGGTGATTTAAGAAGCTCACTGTCGAATGCTGAAATAAAGAAATAAAGCGAAAAGATGATGATGACCGTAGATGAACTTCAAGAATTCACGAACACTGACTAGAGCGTGATTAAAACTGATATCACTCCAACGTTATGGATTGTAAACATACCCATAGCGGCCCCCAGCTTGGGTACGGCATAACATTGGGGATAATAAAATATATGAAAACTTGTGAACGTGTTGATCTCTCTCTTTTTCTCAGATATCGAAGGGCGTTGAAACGGGCGCTTGCGGGCGTTCGGGTGCTTTTGCGGGCGCTTGCGGGCGTTTGCGGGCGTTGCGGGCGCTTGCGGGCGTTGCGGGCGCTTTTGCGGGCGCTTGCGGGCGTTGCGGGCGCTTTTGCGGGCGCTTGCGGGCGCTTTTGCGGACGCTACGCTTCGTCGGAACACGATACAAATAGTCATCATATCGTGAGCGATCATTACCAATGCTCACCGTGTGTGTTTACTGTATTGTATTGTAAAGCAATGCTAGAGTGTTGGTGACTTGTAAAACAATGGTAGTGTGCTGGTGACTTGCACAATAGTGTAAGTTGTCGGATAAATAACACGTTCGATTGAGAGGCCATAATTTTAGCGACGCTAATACGGTAAAAATTTATCTTTGATTTTGTCAAATTATGTTATATGAGTTTATCGAATTTCTTGAAATAATTGTGGTAGAAACAGTGTTAAACGTTTCTTTTATTCTCACAGTAACTCGGCCAGAGAGACAGGTGCATAGCTAACAGTTGGCCTATTTTAGTCCACGACAACATAGTTCAATTTTCTCCCTTGTACAGAGACAATGCTAGGGGCACCGAATAAAGGTCTTTTGAATGGTATTGATGTCAATATCGACGCATAATACATCACTATTTGAACTTAATGGACCGGTGCGCACAGAGAATGACAATAGATGGGCGTTCATGTGTGATAATACGTTAAATGTTCAAGGTCGGACAGGTGATTACCGTGTGCATCTACAAACGCACTGCGCTAGGTTAAGCTTAATCACCGGACTCTAGTTTCCCCGTGTACACGTGGGACAATACCGACGCGCTCATGTGTGACAATGGTTAAAATGTGTAGCCTGTGGGTACAGGGTTAACCCGTGTGTCACTGCGGTAATAGATGTGCGCTCGGCTGTGATATTCCGAGGTATATAATTTAACTCGCACGGTCAGTTAACTATGCATGTATTATAAGCCATATATTAACGGAAGGGTTGAATAAACTATATCGGCGGTATGTCCAACCGTACAGTATTTGACAGAAATTCGCGCACATATATATTTAAGGCCGAATAATCAATAAACCTCGATTATCGAACTGTTTTAGACTAAGAAAATTCCAGTGTTTCTGAAAGAATGTCGTTTCCGTGTACACTGGCGCGTATCAAAGGGGGGCCGTTTGCGAAAGTGCAATGGACCGGTGCGCACAGAGAAGGACAATAGATGTGCGCTCGGCTGTGACATTCCGAGGTACATAATTTAACTCGCACTGTCAGTTAGCTATACATGGCATTTGCTCTAATACATTGTGTTGTGTCAGTCTATAATATATGAAAGACCTTCTCTCAAAATACGCTATGATTCAACCAATAGATCTTTTAAGAAACGAACCGCTTGTTCTCAAAGGAATGATTGATAATGCGAACTTACCTTCATCAAATGTTTTCTCGTCATCCATTGTATACCGAGACAGGAGATCGACCAACTACGTAAAAACGCACCTTCGTGCGCCAGAGGCATGTGACCACTGAACTAGAAAACTCTCTCCTTTTAGCCGTCAAAGGGTCACGCGGTGTTTTTATTGTTAGCTAACAAAGGAGCAGCTAAAAATAGGCATCACTGATAAAAATAGACATCACACCGCCCTATTTAAACCGGTTTCTCACGTAATCGATCTACTTACGAGCGACCATGACCTAATTACGTAACATTATTACATAATTTAAACCGGTTTCTTACGTAATCGACCTACTTACGAGCGACCATGACCTAATTACGTAACACTTACATAATTTAGACCGGTTTCTTACGTGATCGACCTACTTACGTAACATTATTACATAATTTAAACCGGTTTCTCACGAACACGACCTAATTACGTCACACAATGACGTCAAACGCGTCATAAGTGACCTAGATACCGACAGCGGGACGACCTTGACCTACTTTCGAGTGACCTTGACCTACTTTCACGTGACCTCGACCCCAGTGACGTCATACGATGACGTCAAACGCGTCATTCACACCTCCATCAGGGCCCATCTACTACTGATATCAATGCGAAAAATACTTCAATGAACACGTATTTTCGAAATGAATAGTGAAATGAATTGTCATCGCATAACTAAAACTACTTACAACTAACTGTTCAGCATTAGTGGGCCAGCCAAAGCTCTAGAATTTTTTTTACCGGCCTTGTTTGGTAATTTTTAGGTTCACAAAAGTTTAATAGTGTTATACCATATAAAAGATGGTAGAGATAAATCCTCACACCATGTACCGTATGCCACTAATTTCTAAGACGAAATGCCGCTAAAAACATATGACTCTTAAAGAAAATGGACTAGAATAGAAAATACCCTGCGTGTCCATGCCATGGGAATGTCCAAATCCTCGCCCAGTCAAGAAGTTACCGAAAAGCAATGCATATAATTACAAGTCCTTGGTAGTGAAGTGCCCAAATACACGCTGTCGGTTTTCATTGTTCACAAACTCATTGGCAATTTCGATCAGGTTGATGGAGTCTGTGAGATTCTCGACGATGAATAATTAAAAAATGTTGGGAAAACAGGCAACATAAATCGAGTTTACACGGGCGAGGATTTCTTGTTTTATTGCTCGGAAATACGCTAGAACGCCTCTCCGGCCATCTAAGATCCCTGGAGCTTCCGGGGCCGCCTAGGCGTAGTTGGTCGATCTCCTGTCTCGGTATACAATGGATGACGAGAAAACATTTGATGAAGGTAAGTTCGCATTATCAATCATTCCTTTGAGAACAAGCGGTTCGTTTCTTAAAAGATCTATTGGTCGAATCATAGCGTATTTTGAGAGAAGGTCTTTCATATATTATAGACTGACACAACACAATGTATTAGAGCAAATGCCATTTATAGCTAACTGACAGTGCGAGTTAAATTATGTACCTCGGAATGTCACAGCCGAGCGCACATCTATTGTCCTTCTCTGTGCGCACCGGTCCATTGCACTTTCGCAAACGGCCCCCCTTTGATACGCGCCAGTGTACACGGAAACGACATTCTTTCAGAAACACTGGAATTTTCTTAATCTAAAACAGTTCGATAATCGAGGTTTATTGATTATTCGGCCTTAAATATATATGTGCGCGAATTTCTGTCAAATACTGTACGGTTGGACATACCGCCGGTATAGTTTATTCAACCCTTCCGTTAATATATGGCTTATAATACATGCATAGTTAACTGACCGTGCGAGTTAAATTATATACCTCGGAATATCACAGCCGAGCGCACATCTATTACCGCAGTGACACACGGGTTAACCCTGTACCCACAGGCTACACATTTTAACCATTGTCACACATGAGCGCGTCGGTATTGTCCCACGTGTACACGGGGAAACTAGAGTCCGGTGATTAAGCTTAACCTAGCGCAGTGCGTTTGTAGATGCACACGGTAATCACCTGTCCGACCATGAACATTTAACGTATTATCACACATGAACGCCCATCTATTGTCATTCTCTGTGCGCACCGGTCCATTAAGTTCAAATAGTGATGTATTATGCGTCGATATTGACATCATTACCATTCGGTGCCCCTAGCATTGTCTCTGTACAAGGGAGAAAATTGAACTATGTTGTCGTGGACTAAAATAGGCCAACTGTTAGCTATGCACCTGTCTCTCTGGCCGAGTTACTGTGAGAATAAAAGAAACGTTTAACACTCTTTCTACCACAATTATTTCAAGAAATTCGATAAACTCATATAACATAATTGTCCATGCCATGGGAATGTCCAAATCCTCGCCCAGTCAAGAAGTTACCGAAAAGCAATGCATATAATTACAAGTCCTTGGTAGTGAAGTGCCCAAATACACGCTGTCGGTTTTCATTGTTCACAAACTCATTGGCAATTTCGATCAGGTTGATGGAGTCTGTGAGATTCTCGACGATGAATAATTAAAAAATGTTGGGAAAACAGGCAACATAAATCGAGTTTACACGGGCGAGGATTTCTTGTTTTATTGCTCGGAAATACGCTAGAACGCCTCTCCGGCCATCTAAGATCCCTGGAGCTTCCGGGGCCGCCTAGGCGTAGTTGGTCGATCTCCTGTCTCGGTATACAATGGATGACGAGAAAACATTTGATGAAGGTAAGTTCGCATTATCAATCATTCCTTTGAGAACAAGCGGTTCGTTTCTTAAAAGATCTATTGGTCGAATCATAGCGTATTTTGAGAGAAGGTCTTTCATATATTATAGACTGACACAACACAATGTATTAGAGCAAATGCCATGTATAGCTAACTGACAGTGCGAGTTAAATTATGTACCTCGGAATGTCACAGCCGAGCGCACATCTATTGTCCTTCTCTGTGCGCACCGGTCCATTGCACTTTCGCAAACGGCCCCCCCTTTGATACGCGCCAGTGTACACGGAAACGACATTCTTTCAGAAACACTGGAATTTTCTTAGTCTAAAACAGTTCGATAATCGAGGTTTATTGATTATTCGGCCTTAAATATATATGTGCGCGAATTTCTGTCAAATACTGTACGGTTGGACATACCGCCGGTATAGTTTATTCAACCCTTCCGTTAATATATGGCTTATAATACATGCATAGTTAACTGACCGTGCGAGTTAAATTATATACCTCGGAATATCACAGCCGAGCGCACATCTATTACCGCAGTGACACACGGGTTAACCCTGTACCCACAGGCTACACATTTTAACCATTGTCACACATGAGCGCGTCGGTATTGTCCCACGTGTACACGGGGAAACTAGAGTCCGGTGATTAAGCTTAACCTAGCGCAGTGCGTTTGTAGATGCACACGGTAATCACCTGTCCGACCTTGAACATTTAACGTATTATCACACATGAACGCCCATCTATTGTCATTCTCTGTGCGCACCGGTCCATTAAGTTCAAATAGTGATGTATTATGCGTCGATATTGACATCATTAAAAGACCTTTATTCGGTGCCCCTAGCATTGTCTCTGTACAAGGGAGAAAATTGAACTATGTTGTCGTGGACTAAAATAGGCCAACTGTTAGCTATGCACCTGTCTCTCTGGCCGAGTTACTGTGAGAATAAAAGAAACGTTTAACACTCTTTCTACCACAATTATTTCAAGAAATTCGATAAACTCATATAACATAATTGTCCATGCCATGGGAATGTCCAAATCCTCGCCCAGTCAAGAAGTTACCGAAAAGCAATGCATATAATTACAAGTCCTTGGTAGTGAAGTGCCCAAATACACGCTGTCGGTTTTCATTGTTCACAAACTCATTGGCAATTTCGATCAGGTTGATGGAGTCTGTGAGATTCTCGACGATGAAAAATTGAAAAATGTTGGGAAAACAGGCAACACAAATAGAGTTTACACGGGCGAGGATTTCTTGTTTTATTGCTCGGAAATACGCTAGAACGCCTCTCCGGCCATCTAAGATCCCTGGAGCTTCCGGGGCCTAGGCGGCCCCTGAACCCTCGCCTAATTGTGCTGTGATAGTAGCCCCCCCCAATCATGAATTGCTTCCGCCGTGCCTGATGATGTAAGTAAAACAAGATACAACCAAAAATGGAGCCTATCAGTTCAAAAGTCAAGGCCACCATGGATACAGAAAGGGCAAATCCGTCATGTAAGACACATACAATAGGTGACTACATGTGGGGAACCATTCAACCAAGGAGTGAAAAGGGCCAAGTATATTGCACGCAAAGTGTTGCCGATTGAAGGCAGAAAGAAACATTTTATGCAATAATTCAGGTTACCGGTACCTTTACCAAATTTCATAGGTGGCTTACCGTATTCGTTTAAGTGGAAGCGTATCGATATTATAGTCACAATACCAAAGGCCAAACGTTGCCTTGACCCAGAAAGAAGTACGGTCACAGTTTCCAGTTCACAAAAACTTCTGTTTGACGGTAATAATTTACGAGGCTATGGGGCATAAATGTTCCACTGAGCTTTTTTTTTACAAAAGCAGTACTCTGTTTTAACTCCAAATACATGGGATGCACGTTTGCTATGCGTTCACATGACCAGATTTGCATAAAGTGCAAATTTCACATGAAAATATACTGTTAAACAACCTCCTGACCAGATGCAAATTTACACTCCATGCAAGTATACACACATGTGCAGTTGTACATTTGCAATGGTAGAGTCGGTAAGGATGCATGTGTTGGTAATATTACTAGTGTGAAAGGTAAAACTGTCATTGACATTTCATTTGTAGTCCTGAACTACTTAGTTTAGTATATGACTTTCATGTGAGTGAATTTGACCCTCTATTTCCTGATGTTCATTGTGCAGTCAGTTGTATCTTGAAATGTAAATCTTATCTCGTAGAAGTGATAATGATATACAACAAAATAGGTATGTTTCTTCTAAATCTAAGATGATATGATATGGAATGATACAAAACGAGATATTTATGCAAAAGCCATTAATGAGACACTGGTCAATGATCTGATGGAAAAAATCCAAACTAGATGCCTATTAGATGATATTGGCAAGTATTTAGGGATTAAGTTGAACTTTTTAGAGACGGCGCTCAACGATCTGGTCTCATCAAAACCACTAGTCCGAGGTCAGATAATGAGAAACACAAGCGTGAGAAAGATTGATTTAACAGCGACTGTCAAAGTGCTGGAACGGTTTACAATCGGTATATGAGGCGTAAATCAGACCTAAGTCATTTGGAAGTAAGAAAAACATGCAAATTGTATATATGTATATATAAAAGATTTGAACAATGTACGTCATTGGTTGCAATAGAAAAGAATATTAAAAGTGACACTAATCATCAAAACATTCTTAACCATCCCACCGGCCTGAAATGTCCGTATGTCTGTCACAGCTTAAATATCCGTACGTTTGTCTGTCATAGCTCACATCTGCACTGCGCTGCATTGGATTCGATGGCGTATTCAAGAATCTCGGCTGAGGTGGCCGAGTGGTCTAGTCCGCTTGCATTTACTGCTGGCCATTTGGTGCCAAACCCTGAGGGCGCGGGTTCGAGTCTCGCACGGGACTGACCCATCCAGCACTAGTATTTGTGCTTTATCAAGAAAGTGACATCCTGAAAATAATTGGATATAAATGTTACCTATTTTCTAAATGGCATATAATATCAGCTTTAGGAGCTGTGCCATTATTCAGTCTATCAGAGGGGTAGTAAATGTACGTAATCTAGACTCCGGTCTCCGAACTTCTGTGGAAGCTGAGGTGGCCGAGTGGTCTAGACCGCTTGCATTTACTGCTGGCGATTTGGTGCCAAACTCTGAGGGCGCGGGTTCGAGTCTCGCACGGGACTGACCAATCCAGCACTAGTATTTGTGCATTATCAACCTATATTTGCCATCCTAAAAATAATTGAATATAAATGTTACGTACTTTCTAAATGGCATTAGTATATATATAAAATACCAGTGTGTGAAATCTAGAGGAACTACTAATGGATTTCACTGTTGTCTTGATGACGGTGATAATGTATATATGATGAAGAGTTGTAGGGAAGATTGGGGGTACAGTGGGACAAGCCATCTAACTCCTGAGTAAATTACATGCAGGAATCACATTATTATCCGCAGAAAGCTATCATCCCTATACAACATGATTAAAAGTAAAACTATCAGTGGTAAAAAAAAAAGGCAAAAAAAACGTTTTTGAAGAGTTCAAGTAAATTTTCATGCACCCGGGGCGGACTGTGACACTTTTGCCGAGGCAAAATGCGACAATAGTAATCAATTGGCGAAATTTACTTTCATTCCAAAATGTTATGAAAGTGCATTATTTTATATCCTAGATAGTAGTAATTACTAATCCCATCGGATTTGATGAGTTTTACTGACAAGTCAAATGATTCCGTTGGAATTAATGAGAATCACACAAAATATGTTTTCTTCAAATTTGGCCTCTGAGAAATATTTTATGTAATGCAGGGGTCTAAAGTAAAAACTAACCCAGCCATCGCTGTTGAATTATCTAAACTCCTATGAAGCATAACTCATTGATCCCCATACCTGGGGCAAATTGGGACATTTTATTTTGACATTTTAAAATGTAATTCTGGAGAAAAGTATAGCAAATATTTCAGAATTGTTTTGTATGAGGGTGTCATACTAAATATTAGTTATAACTATTAGTAGCTCTGCGTAAATACACTGAAAAAAAATTCCTTAAAATTTAAGGAAAATTCCCCGACTATTACACCAGCGAAATATTCCTTAAAATTCAATAAGGAATATTCCGTAGCATGTTAAGGAAATTCCTTAACATGGTAAGGAATAGTTATGTTGCGCAATAGTCGGGGAATTTTCCTTAAATTTTTAGGGATTTTTTTTCTGTGTATCTTCAAGGGAGCTTATGTAGAGTGTTACGTGGGTTGACCAACACGATATGCGTGACTTGGGGCCATGATGCCATGATTTAATACCAAGTAGATCCAGTTCAATAGAAATCCAGTCCTTCACAAGACAAGGCAATCATTTCGAATGTTAAAACTGTTTACGACAACATTGTAGCCATTCAGTGGCCCTTGATATGCTGTCTGTCTGACTCAAACGTCACTTAAATTGAAAACTGATTGATATAATCCCTTTACGTCGCACAATGAATGATCTCTTCACCTCGCACAGGGAATGATTACCTTGCAAAGGAAATAACCTTTTCACCTAGCAAAGGGAATAAAAAGGGGCGGGGGGTTGGGGGCGGGGTTGGAAGGA
Organism: Hanleya hanleyi; assembly: GCA_036873755.1. Lineage (NCBI taxonomy): Eukaryota > Metazoa > Mollusca > Polyplacophora > Lepidopleurida > Hanleyidae > Hanleya > Hanleya hanleyi. The sequence continues at coordinate 39,450 of JAVTVY010006317.1, forward strand.
TAAGTTCGAATGAGATTCAAATCAAACCATTTCAATGTGGAAAACGAAATATAGCTGTTTTTGTTAAAATCATTTTGCGCCTGTGCATTATTCTCCAGTGCACAAGTGGCGTTCTCGACATCTACTCAAATCTTACCGGCAGTAAACTCTCCCCATCTGAGACAATATATATATTGCTGTATTTTCTTCGGACTTTGGATAATTTCGGAACAGTGTATAATGGGTCTCATATCTTTTACTATGTTTGTGTGTTCTTGTTGGAAGCAATGTCAGTAAATTATGCCTTATTTGTTTGAAATTTGATGTATCCTAAATCAATATCCGAGAGTATTTGTGCTGTGTTTATGTCCTTCAAATCTATCAATATTTCTTGTTCAGACAAGATATACTAATGTCCCTATGTGACTTTGTTTCTCAATTTTTACCCAACAAGCCCGTACCAATTCCACCATGGCAGTTAGCTAAATCAGAAGCAGATATTACACTAACGAAATATAAAAAGGCAGACACGAGCCGGCTTGTGTATACACAAGAATTTGGTCTGCCGAGAGAAAAATACAGATCGCATCAGGCTATTTATAGGCCTACAGATGATTCTAAAGATAGTGAGAGAGTAGCATGTGCTTCTATCTTTAGCTCCAAAACTAAAACCGATCGACTACCAGGTAAAAGTTCGATATTCACTGCGGAAGCAAAAGCTATATTGTCGGCTTTGGAAGATATTGGGTCCACTAAAAGAAAAAACATATGTCATATTTTCAGATTTACTGTCATGCCTTCAAGGCTAACGATTAAAGTGGAACTTCAACTCATCCCATGCACCATCTTGAATATTCTACAATTATATGATTGTAGATTTGATCAACAGATTGATATTGTGTTTTGTTGGTTGCCTAGTCACGATGGAATCAAAGGTAATACTGAAGCTGATAAAATGGCTAAGGCAGCCCTAGATAATGAAGTTCATCCTGTTGGAATCCCATACAGTGATTTCAGACCCTCTATATATCTGTACTTATGTGAGAAAGCTACTTCAATCTATATGAGATGATGTGAATAATAACAAACTTCAGGAGTTCGAAAAAACTGTAGGCTATACTCACCTGAACAGCCAGAAACGTTTCGATCAAGCCATTATCAAGCGATGTAGAATCGGCCATTCACGATTAACTCACGAACATTTACTAAAAAAACAGCCAGTCCAAAGGTGTATTCCAAGTCACGAAGATCTCACAGTGAAACATATTCTTATCGACTGTATATATTTTAAGATTGTAAGAGATTCTTTTTATCGAGCAGCTACTTTAGAAGATCTTT